>OX598316.1:18862200-19043200 GCA_951411735.1 Somateria mollissima
CCTGGGAACCAGGCTGGGTACCAGACATGACACTGTTGACCTGGGTCCGGGGTCCCCACGTGACCCGCTGACCTGGGGCCGGGGTCCCCACGTGACCCGGGGTCCTGGTGCCGGGGTCCCCACGTGACCCGCTGACCTGGGGCCGGTGTCCCCACGTGACCCGGGGTCCTGGTGCCGGGGTGGTCATCGGAACCTGGGAACCAGGCTGGGTACCAGACATGACCAGGTGACCTGGGTCCGGGGTCCCCACGTGACCCGCTGACCTGGGGCCGGTGTCCCCACGTGACCCGGGGTCCTGGTGCCGGGGTGGTCATCGGAACCTGGGAAACAGGCTGGGTACCAGACATGACCAGGTGACCTGGGTCCGGGGTCCCCACGTGACCCGCTGACCTGGGGCCGGGGTCCCCACGTGACCCGGGGTCCTGGTGCCGGGGTGGTCATCGGAACCTGGGAAACAGGCTGGGTACCAGACATGACCAGGTGACCTGGGTCCGGGGTCCCCACGTGACCCGCTGACCTGGGGCCGGTGTCCCCACGTGACCCGGGGTCCTGGTGCCGGGGTGGTCATCGGAACCTGGGAACCAGGCTGGGTACCAGACATGACCCGGTGACCTGGGTCCGGGGTCCCCACGTGACCCGCTGACCTGGGGCCGGGGTCCCCACGTGACCCGGGGTCCTGGTGCCGGGGTCCCCACGTGACCCGCTGACCTGGGGCCGGGGTCCCCACGTGACCCGGTGATCTGGGGCCGGTGTCCCCACGTGACCCGCTGACCTGGGCCCGGTGTCCCCACGTGACCCGGGGTCCTGATGCCGGGGTGGTCATCGGAACCTGGGAACCAGGCTGGGTACCAGACATGACCAGGTGACCTGGGTCCGGGGTCCCCACGTGACCCGCTGACCTGGGGCCGGGGTCCCCACGTGACCCGGGGTCCTGGTGCCGGGGTCCCCACGTGACCCACTGACCTGGGCCCGGTGTCCCCACGTGACCCGGGGTCCTGGTGCCGGGGTGGTCACCGGAACCTGGGAACCAGGCCGGGTGCGCGACATGAGCCGGTGACCCGGGGCCGGGTTAACGACCTGTCCAGGGGACCCGGGCCGGGGACCCGACAGGACCCGGTGATCCTTCGCTGGTGTCCCGATGCAACCCGGGGACCCGGGGTGGGGACCCCAAGTGACCCGGGGACCTGGGGCCGGGGATGTCACCCGACACTGGTACCCGGGGCAGCGACCCGATACGACCCGGGGACCTGGGTCCGGGGTCCCGACCTGACCCGGTGACCTGGGGCCAGGGTAACCACCTGACCCGGGGACCCGGGCCGGGGACCCGGTATGACTCCGTCTCCCGGGGCCGGGGTGGTCACCTGACACTGCTACCCGGGACAGCGACCCGACATGACCCGGTGACCCGGGGCCGGGGTAACGACCTGTCCAGGAGACCTGGGCCGGGGACCCGACACGACCCGGTGACCTCGTTCCGGGGTGCCGACCTGACCCGGTGACCTGGGGCTGTGGTGTCGACCGGATTCGGGGACCTGGTCCGGTGTCCCGTCATGACCCGGGGACCTGGGGTCGGGGTGGTCACCAGACCGTTGTACCCAGGCCGTTGACCCGACATGACCCTGTGACCCGGGGCCTGGGTAAAAATCCAACCCGGGGACCCGGGCATGGGACGTGACATGACCCGACCTGGGTCCGGGGTGCCGACCTGACCCGGTGACCTGGAGCCGGTGTCCCCACGTGACCCGCTGACCTGGGTCCGGGGTCCCCACGTGACCCGGTGACCTGGGGCCGGTGTCCCCACGTGACCCGGTCACCTGGGGCCGGTGTCCCCACGTGACCCGGGGTCCTGGTGCCGGGGTGGTCATCGGAACCTGGGAACCAGGCTGGGTACCAGACATGACCCGGTGACCTGGGTCCGGGTTCCCCACGTGACCCGCAGACCTGGGGCCGGGGTCCCCACGTGACCCGGGGTCCTGGTGCCGGGGTCCCCACGTGACCCGCTGACCTGGGGCCGGTGTCCCCACGTGACCCGGTCACCTGGGGCCCATTGTCCCCACGTGACCCGGGGTCCTGGTGCCGGGGTGGTCATCGGAACCTGGGAACCAGGCTGGGTACCAGACATGACCAGGTGACCTGGGTCCGGGGTCCCCACGTGACCCGGGGTCCTGGTGCCGGTGTCCCCACGTGACCCGGTCACCTGGGTCCGGGGTCCCCACGTGACCCGGGGACCTGGGGCCGGTGTCCCCACGTGACCCGGTCACCTGGGGCCGGGGTGGTCATCGGAACCTGGGAACCAGGCTGGGTACCAGACATGACCAGGTGACCTGGGTCCGGGGTCCCCACGTGACCCGCTGACCTGGGGCCGGTGTCCCCACGTGACCCGGGGTCCTGGTGCCGGGGTGGTCATCGGAACCTGGGTAACAGGCTGGGTACCAGACATGACCAGGTGACCTGGGTCCGGGGTCCCCACGTGACCCGCTGACCTGGGGCCAGTGTCCCCACGTGACCCGGGGTCCTGGTGCCGGTGTGGTCATCGGAACCTGGGAAACAGGCTGGGTACCAGACATGACCAGGTGACCTGGGTCCGGGGTCCCCACGTGACCCGCTGACCTGGGGCCGGTGTCCCCACGTGACCCGGGGTCCTGGTGCCGGGGTGGTCATCGGAACCTGGGTAACAGGCTGGGTACCAGACATGACCAGGTGACCTGGGTCCGGGGTCCCCACGTGACCCGCTGACCTGGGGCCAGTGTCCCCACGTGACCCGGGGTCCTGGTGCCGGTGTGGTCATCGGAACCTGGGAAACAGGCTGGGTACCAGACATGACCAGGTGACCTGGGTCCGGGGTCCCCACGTGACCCGCTGACCTGGGGCCGGTGTCCCCACGTGACCCGGGGTCCTGGTGCCGGGGTGGTCATCGGAACCTGGGAACCAGGCTGGGTACCAGACATGACCCGGTGACCTGGGTCCGGTGTCCCCACGTGACCCGCTGACCTGGGGCCGGGGTCCCCACGTGACCCGTGGTCCTGGTGCCGGGGTCCCCACGTGACCCGCTGACCTGGGGCCGGGGTCCCCACGTGACCCGTGGTCCTGGTGCCGGGGTCCCCACATGACCCGCTGACCTGGGGCCGGGGTCCCGACCTGACCCGGTGACCTGGGGCCAGGGTAACCACCTGACCCGGGGACCCGGGCCGGGGACCCGGTATGACTCCGTCTCCCGGGGCCGGGGTGGTCACCTGACACTGCTACCCGGGACAGCGACCCGACATGACCCGGTGACCCGGGGCCGGGGTAACGACCTGTCCAGGAGACCTGGGCCGGGGACCCGACACGACCCAGTGACCTCGTTCCGGGGTGCCGACCTGACCCGGTGACCTGGGGCTGTGGTGTCGACCGGATTCGGGGACCTGGTCCGGTGTCCCGTCATGACCCGGGGACCTGGGGTCGGGGTGGTCACCAGACCGTTGTACCCAGGCCGTTGAGCCGACATGACCCTGTGACCCGGGGCCTGGGTAAAAATCCAACCCGGGGACCCGGGCATGGGACGTGACATGACCCACCTGGGTCCGGGGTGCCGACCTGACCCGGTGACCTGGGGCCGGTGTCCCCACGTGACCTGCTGACCTGGGTCCGGGGTCCCCACGTGACCCGGTGACCTGGGGCCGGTGTCCCCACGTGACCCGGTCACCTGGGGCCCATTGTCCCCACGTGACCCGGGGTCCTGGTGCCGGGGTGGTCATCGGAACCTGGGAACCAGGCTGGGTACCAGACATGACCCGGTGACATGGGTCCGGGTTCCCCACGTGACCCGCAGACCTGGGGCCGGGGTCCCCACGTGACCCGGGGTCCTGGTGCCGGGGTCCCCACGTGACCCGCTGACCTGGGGCCGGTGTCCCCACGTGACCCGGTCACCTGGGGCCGGTGTCCCCACGTGACCCGGGGTCCTGGTGCCGGGGTGGTCATCGGAACCTGGGAACCAGGCTGGGTACCAGACATGACCAGGTGACCTGGGTCCGGGGTCCCCACGTGACCCGCTGACCTGGGGCCGGGGTCCCCACGTGACCCGGGGTCCTGGTGCCGGGGTCCCCACGTGACCCTCTGACCTGGGGCCGGTGTCCCCACGTGACCCGGGGTCCTGGTGCCGGGATGTTCACCGGAACCTGGGAACCAGGCCGGGTGCGCGACATGAGCCGGTGACCCGGGGCCGGGTTAACGACCTGTCCAGGGGACCCGGGCCGGGGACCCGACAGGACCCGCTGATCCTTCGCTGGTGTCCCGATGCAACCCGGGGACCCGGGCCGGGGACCCCACGTGACCCGGGGACCTGGGGCCGGGGATGTCACCCGACACTGGTACCCGGGGCAGCGACCCGATACGACCCGGGGACCTGGGTCCGGGGTCCCGACCTGACCCGGTGACCTGGGGCCAGGGTAACCACCTGACCCGGGGACCCGGGCCGGGGACCCGGTATGACTCCGTCTCCCGGGGCCGGGGTGGTCACCTGACACTGCTACCCGGGACAGCGACCCGACATGACCCGGTGACCCGGGGCCGGGGTAACGACCTGTCCAGGGGACATGGGCCGGGGACCCGACACGACCCGGTGACCTGGTTCCGGGGTGCCGACCTGACCCGGTGACCTGGGGCTGTGGTGTCGACCGGATTCGGGGACCTGGTCCGGTGTCCCGTCATGACCCGGGGACCTGGGGTCGGGGTGGTCACCAGACCGTTATACCCAGGCCGTTGAGCCGACATGACCCTGTGACCCGGGGCCTGGGTAAAAATCCAACCCGGGGACCCGGGCATGGGACGTGACATGACCCGACCTGGGTCCGGGGTGCCGACCTGACCCGGTGACCTGGAGCCGGTGTCCCCACGTGACCCGCTGACCTGGGTCCGGGGTCCCCACGTGACCCGCTGACCTGGGGCCGGTGTCCCCACGTGACCCGGTCACCTGGGGCCGGTGTCCCCACATGACCCGGGGTCCTGGTGCCGGGGTGGTCATCGGAACCTGGGAACCAGGCTGGATACCAGACATGACCAGGTGACCTGGGTCCGGGGTCCCCACGTGACCCGCTGACCTGGGGCCAGGGTCCCCACGTGACCCGGGGTCCTGGTGCCGGGGTGGTCATCGGAACCTGGGAACCAGGCCAGGTACACGACACGACCCGGTGACCTGGGGCTGTGGTGTCGACGGACTCGTGGACCTGGGTCCGGGGTCCCCACGTGACCCGCTGACCTGGGGCCGGGGTCCCCACGTGACCCTCTGACCTGGGGCCAGGGTCCCCACATGACCCGCTGACCTGGGGCCGGTGTCCCCACGTGACCCGGGGTCCTGGTGCCGGGGTGGTCACCGGAACCTGGGAACCAGGCCTGGTGCGCGACATGACCCGGTGACCCGGGGCCGGGTTAACGACCTGTACAGGGGACCCGGGCCGGGGACCCGACAGGACCCGGTGATCATTCGCTGGTGTCCCGATGCAACCCAGGGACCCGGGCCGGGGACCCCACGTGACCCGGGGACCTGGGGCCGGGGATGTCACCCGACACTGGTACCCGGGGCAGCGACCCGATACGACCCGGGGACCTGGGTCCGGGGTCCCGACCTGACCCGGTGACCTGGGGCCAGGGTAACCATCTGACCCGGGGACCCGGGCCGGGGACCCGGTATGACTCCGTCTCCCGGGGCCGGGGTGGTCACCTGACACTGGTACCCGGGACAGCGACCCGACATGACCCGGTGACCCGGGGCCGGGGTAACGACCTGTCCAGGGGACCTGGGCCGGGGACCCGACAGGACCCGGTGACCTGGTTCCGGGGTGCCGACCTGACCCGGTGACCTGGGGCTGTGGTGTCGACCGGACTCGGGGACCTGGTCCGGTGTCCCGTCATGACCCGGGGACCTGGGGTCGGGGTGGTCACCAGACCGTTGTACCCAGGCCGTTGAGCTGACATGACCCTGTGACCCGGGGCCTGGGTAAAAATCCAACCCGGGGACCCGGGCATGGGACGTGACATGACCCGACCTGGGTCCGGGGTGTCGACCTGACCCGGTGACCTGGGGCCGGTGTCCCCACGTGACCCGGGGTCCTGGTGCCGGGGTGGTCATCGGAACCTGGGAAACAGGCTGGGTACCAGACATGACCAGGTGACCTGGGTCCGGGGTCCCCACGTGACCCGCTGACCTGGGGCCGGGGTCCCCACGTGACCCGGGGTCCTGGTGCCGGGGTGGTCATCGGAACCTGGGAACCAGGCTGGGTACCAGACATGACCCGGTGACCTGGGTCCGGGGTCCACACGTGACCCGCTGACCTGGGGCCGGGGTCCCCACGTGACCCGGGGTCCTGGTGCCGGGGTCCCCACGTGACCCGCTGACCTGGGGCCGGGGTCCCCACGTGACCCGGTGACCTGGGGCCGGTGTCCCCACGTGACCCGGTCACCTGGGCCCGGTGTCCCCACGTGACCCGGGGTCCTGATGCCGGGGTGGTCATCGGAACCTGGGAACCAGGCTGGGTACCAGACATGACCAGGTGACCTGGGTCCGGGGTCCCCACGTGACCCGCTGACCTGCGGCCGGGGTCCCCACGTGACCCGGGGTCCTGGTGCCGGGGTCCCCACGTGACCCACTGACCTGGGCCCGGTGTCCCCACGTGACCCGGGGTCCTGGTGCCGGGGTGGTCACCGGAACCTGGGAACCAGGCCGGGTGCGCGACATGACCCGGTGACCCGGGGCCGGGTTAACGACCTGTCCAGGGGACCCGGGCCGGGGACCCGACAGGACCCGGTGATCCTTCGCTGGTGTCCCGATGCAACCCGGGGACCCGGGGTGGGGACCCCACGTGACCCGGGGACCTGGGGCCGGGGATGTCACCCGACACTGGTACCCGGGGCAGCGACCCGATACGACCCGGGGACCTGGGTCCGGGGTCCCGACCTGACCCGGTGACCTGGGGCCAGGGTAACCACCTGACCCGGGGACCCGGGCCGGGGACCCGGTATGACTCCGTCTCCCGGGGCCGGGGTGGTCACCTGACACTGCTACCCGGGACAGCGACCCGACATGACCCGGTGACCCGGGGCCGGGGTAACGACCTGTCCAGGAGACCTGGGCCGGGGACCCGACACGACCCGGTGACCTGGTTCCGGGGTGCCGACCTGACCCGGTGACCTGGGGCTGTGGTGTCGACCGGATTCGGGGACCTGGTCCGGTGTCCCGTCATGACCCGGGGACCTGGGGTCGGGGTGGTCACCAGACCGTTGTACCCAGGCCGTTGACCCGACATGACCCTGTGACCCGGGGCCTGGGTAAAAATCCAACCCGGGGACCCGGGCATGGGACGTGACATGACCCGACCTGGGTCCGGGGTCCCGACCTGACCCGGTGACCTGGAGCCGGTGTCCCCACGTGACCCGCTGACCTGGGTCCGGGGTCCCCACGTGACCCGGTGACCTGGGGCCGGTGTCCCCACGTGACCCGGTCACCTGGGGCCGGTGTCCCCACGTGACCCAGGGTCCTGGTGCCGGGGTGGTCATCGGAACCTGGGAACCAGGCTGGGTACCAGACATGACCCGGTGACCTGGGTCCGGGGTCACCACGTGACCCGCAGACCTGGGGCCGGGGTCCCCACGTGACCCGCTGACCTGGGGCCGGTGTCCCCACGTGACCCGGTCACCTGGGGCCGGTGTCCCCACGTGACCCGGGGTCCTGGTGCCGGGGTGGTCATCGGAACCTGGGAACCAGGCTGGGTACCAGACATGACCAGGTGACCTGGGTCCGGGGTCCCCACGTGACCCGCTGACCTGGGGCCAGGGTCCCCACGTGACCCGGGGTCCTGGTGCCGGGGTCCCCACGTGACCCGCTGACCTGGGGCCGGGGTCCCCACGTGACCCGCTGACCTGGGGCCGGTGTCCCCACATGACCCGGGGTCCTGGTGCCGGGGTGGTCATCGGAACCTGGGAACCAGGCTGGATACCAGACATGACCAGGTGACCTGGGTCCGGGGTCCCCACGTGACCCGCTGACCTGGGGCCGGTATCCCCACGTGACCCGGGGTCCTGGTGCCGGGGTGGTCATCGGAACCTGGGAACCAGGCCAGGTACACGACACGACCCGGTGACCCGGGGCTGTGGTGTCGACGGACTCGTGGACCTGGGTCCGGGGTCCCCACGTGACCCGCTGACCTGGGGCCCGGGTCCCCACGTGACCCTCTGACCTGGGGCCAGGGTCCCCACGTGACCCGCTGACCTGGGGCCGGTGTCCCCACGTGACCCGGGGTCCTGGTGCCGGGGTGGTCACCGGAACCTGGGAACCAGGCCTGGTGCGCGACATGACCCGGTGACCCGGGGCCGGGTTAACGACCTGTCCAGGGGACCCGGGCCGGGGACCCGACAGGACCCGGTGATCCTTCGCTGGTGTCCCGATGCAACCCGGGGAGCCGGGACGGGGACCCCACGTGACCCGGGGACCTGGGGCCGGGGATGTCACCCGACACTGGTACCCGGGGCAGCGACCCGATACGACCCGGGGACCTGGGTCCGGGGTCCCGACCTGACCCGGTGACCTGGGGCCAGGGTAACCACCTGACCCGGGGACCCGGGCCGGGGACTCGGTATGACTCCGTCTCCCGGGGCCGGGGTGGTCACCTGACACTGGTACCCGGGACAGCGACCCGACATGACCCGGTGACCCGGGGCCGGGGTAACGACCTGTCCAGGGGACCTGGGCCGGGGACCCGACACGACCCGGTGACCTGGTTCCGGGGTGCCGACCTGACCCGGTGACCTGGGGCTGTGGTGTCGACCGGACTCGGGGACCTGGTCCGGTGTCCCGTCATGACCCGGGGACCTGGGGTCGGGGTGGTCACCAGACCGTTGTACCCAGGCCGTTGAGCCGACATGACCCTGTGACCCGGGGCCTGGGTAAAAATTTAACCCGGGGACCCGGGCATGGGACGTGACATGACCCGACCTGGGTCCGGGGTGTCGACCTGACCCGGTGACCTGGGGCCAGTGTCCCCACGTGACCCGGGGTCCTGGTGCCGGGGTGGTCATCGGAACCTGGGAAACAGGCTGGGTACCAGACATGACCAGGTGACCTGGGTCCGGGGTCCCCACGTGACCCGCTGACCTGGGGCCGGGGTCCCCACGTGACCCGGGGTCCTGGTGCCGGGGTGGTCATCGGAACCTGGGAACCAGGCCAGGTACCCGACACGACCCGGTAACCCGGTGCTGTGGTGTCGACGGACTCGTGGACCTGGGTCCGGGGTCACCACGTGACCCGCTGACCTGGGGCCGGGGTCCCCACGTGACCCGGGGTCCTGGTGCCGGGGTCCCCACGTGACCCGCTGACCTGGGGCCGGGGTCCCCACGTGACACGGGGTCCTGGTGCCGGGGTGGTCACCGGAACCTGGGAACCAGGCCGGGTGCGCGACATGACCCGGTGACCCGGGGCCGGGTTAACGACCTGTCCATGGGACCCGGGCCGGGGACCCGACAGGACCCGGTGATCCTTCGCTGGTGTCCCGATACGACCCGGGGACCTGGGTCCGGGGTCCCGACCTGACCCGGTGACCTGGGGCCAGGGTAACCACCTGACCCGGGGACCCGGGCCGGGGACCCGGTATGACTCCGTCTCCCGGGGCCGGGGTGGTCACCTGACACTGCTACCCGGGACAGCGACCCGACATGACCCGGTGACCCGGGGCCGGGGTAACGACCTGTCCAGGGGACCTGGGCCGGGGAACCGACACGACCCGGTGACCTGGTTCCGGGGTGCCGACCTGACCCGGTGACCTGGGGCTGTGGTGTCGACCGGACTCGGGGACCTGGTCCGGTGTCCCGTCATGACCCGGGGGCCTGGGGTCGGGGTGGTCACCAGACCGTTGTACCCAGGCCGTTGACCCGACATGACCCTGTGACCCGGGGCCTGGGTAAAAATCCAACACGGGGACCCGGGCATGGGACGTGAAATGACCTGACCTGGGTCCGGGGTGCCGACCTGACCCGGTGACCTGGAGCCGGTGTCCCCACGTGACCCGCTGACCTGGGTCCGGGGTCCCCACGTGACCCGCTGACCTGGGGCCGGTGTCCCCACGTGACCCGGTCACCTGGGGCCTGTGTCCCCACGTGACCCGGGGTCCTGGTGCCGGGGTGGTCATCGGAACCTGGGAACCAGGCTGGGTACCAGACATGACCAGGTGACCTGGGTCCGGGGTCCCCACGTGACCCGCTGACCTGGGGCCGGGGTCCCCACGTGACCCGGGGTCCTGGTGCCGGGGTCCCCACGTGACTCGCTGACCTGGGTCCGGGGTCCCCACGTGACCCGCTGACCTGGGGCCGGTGTCCCCATGTGACCCGGTCAACTGGGGCCGGTGTCCCCACGTGACCCGGGGTCCTGGTGCCGGGGTGGTCATCGGAACCTGGGAACCAGGCTGGGTACCAGACATGACCAGGTGACCTGGGTCCGGGGTCCCCACGTGACCCGCTGACCTGGGGCCGGGGTCCCCACGTGACCCGGGGTCCTGGTGCCGGGGTCCCCACGTGACCCGCTGACCTGGGGCCGGTGTCCCCACGTGACCCGGGGTCCTGGTGCCGGGGTGGTCATCGGAACCTGGGAACCAGGCTGGGTACCAGACATGACCCGGTGACCTGGGTCCGGGGTCCCCACGTGACCCGCAGACCTGGGGCCGGGGTCCCCACGTAACCCGGTGACCTGGGGCCGGTGTCCCCACGTGACCCGCTGACCTGGGGCCGGCGTCCCCACGTGACCCGGTCACCTGGGCCCGGTGTCCCCACGTGACCCGGGGTCCTGGTGCCGGGGTGGTCATCGGAACCTGGGAACCAGGCTGGGTACCAGACATGACCAGGTGACCTGGGTCCGGGGTCCCCACGTGACCCGCTGACCTGGGGCCGGGGTCCCCACGTGACCCGCTGACCTGGGGCCGGTGTCCCCACGTGACCCGGGGTCCTGGTGCCGGGGTGGTCACCGGAACCTGGGAACCAGGCCGGGTGCGCGACATGACCCGGTGACCCGGGGCCGGGTTAACGACCTGTCCAGGGGACCCGGGCCGGGGACCCGACAGGACCCGGTGATCCTTCGCTGGTGTCCCGATGCAACCCGGGGACCCGGGCCGGGGACCCCACGTGACCCGGGGACCTGGGGCCGGGGATGTCACCCGACACTGGTACCCGGGGCAGCGACCCGATACGACCCGGGGACCTGGGTCCGGGGTCCCGACCTGACCCGGTGACCTGGGGCCAGGGTAACCACCTGACCCGGGGACCCGGGCCGGGGACCCGGTATGACTCCGTCTCCCGGGGCCGGCGTGGTCACCTGACACTGCTACCCGGGACAGCGACCCGACATGACCCGGTGACCCGGGGCCGGGGTAACGACCTGTCCAGGGGACCTGGGCCGGGGACCCGACACGACCCGGTGACCTGGTTCCGGGGTGCCGACCTGACCCGGTGACCTGGGGCTGTGGTGTCGACCGGACTCGGGGACCTGGTCCGGTGTCCCGTCATGACCCGGGGACCTGGGGTCGGGGTGGTCACCAGACCGTTGTACCCAGGCCGTTGAGCCGACATGACCCTGTGACCCGGGGCCTGGGTAAAAATTTAACCCGGGGACCCGGGCATGGGACGTGACATGACCCGACCTGGGTCCGGGGTGTCGACCTGACCCGGTGACCTGGGGCCGGTGTCCCCACGTGACCCGGGGTCCTGGTGCCGGGGTGGTCATCGGAACCTGGGAAACAGGCTGGGTACCAGACATGACCAGGTGACCTGGGTCCGGGGTCCCCACGTGACCCGCTGACCTGGGGCCGGGGTCCCCACGTGACCCGGGGTCCTGGTGCCGGGGTGGTCATCGGAACCTGGGAACCAGGCCAGGTACCCGACACGACCCGGTAACCCGGTGCTGTGGTGTCGACGGACTCGTGGACCTGGGTCCGGGGTCACCACGTGACCCGCTGACCTGGGGCCGGGGTCCCCACGTGACCCGGGGTCCTGGTGCCGGGGTCCCCACGTGACCCGCTGACCTGGGGCCGGTGTCCCCACGTGACACGGGGTCCTGGTGCCGGGGTGGTCACCGGAACCTGGGAACCAGGCCGGGTGCGCGACATGACCCGGTGACCCGGGGCCGGGTTAACGACCTGTCCAGGGGACCCGGGCCGGGGACCCGACAGGACCCGGTGATCCTTCGCTGGTGTCCCGATGCAACCCGGGGACCCGGGCCGGGGACCCCACGTGACCCGGGGACCTGGGGCCGGGGATGTCACCCGACACTGGTACCCGGGGCAGCGACCCGATACGACCCGGGGACCTGGGTCCGGGGTCCCGACCTGACCCGGTGACCTGGGGCCAGGGTAACCACCTGACCCGGGGACCCGGGCCGGGGACCCGGTATGACTCCGTCTCCCGGGGCCGGGGTGGTCACCTGACACTGCTACCCGGGACAGCGACCCGACATGACCCGGTGACCCGGGGCCGGGGTAACGACCTGTCCAGGGGACCTGGGCCGGGGAACCGACACGACCCGGTGACCTGGTTCCGGGGTGCCGACCTGACCCGGTGACCTGGGGCTGTGGTGTCGACCGGACTCGGGGACCTGGTCCGGTGTCCCGTCATGACCCGGGGGCCTGGGGTCGGGGTGGTCACCAGACCGTTGTACCCAGGCCGTTGACCCGACATGACCCTGTGACCCGGGGCCTGGGTAAAAATCCAACACGGGGACCCGGGCATGGGACGTGAAATGACCTGACCTGGGTCCGGGGTGCCGACCTGACCCGGTGACCTGGAGCCGGTGTCCCCACGTGACCCGCTGACCTGGGTCCGGGGTCCCCACGTGACCCGCTGACCTGGGGCCGGTGTCCCCACGTGACCCGGTCACCTGGGGCCTGTGTCCCCACGTGACCCGGGGTCCTGGTGCCGGGGTGGTCATCGGAACCTGGGAACCAGGCTGGGTACCAGACATGACCAGGTGACCTGGGTCCGGGGTCCCCACGTGACCCGCTGACCTGGGGCCGGGGTCCCCACGTGACCCGGGGTCCTGGTGCCGGGGTCCCCACGTGACTCGCTGACCTGGGTCCGGGGTCCCCACGTGACCCGCTGACCTGGGGCCGGTGTCCCCATGTGACCCGGTCAACTGGGGCCGGTGTCCCCACGTGACCCGGGGTCCTGGTGCCGGGGTGGTCATCGGAACCTGGGAACCAGGCTGGGTACCAGACATGACCAGGTGACCTGGGTCCGGGGTCCCCACGTGACCCGCTGACCTGGGGCCGGGGTCCCCACGTGACCCGGGGTCCTGGTGCCGGGGTCCCCACGTGACCCGCTGACCTGGGGCCGGTGTCCCCACGTGACCCGGGGTCCTGGTGCCGGGGTGGTCATCGGAACCTGGGAACCAGGCTGGGTACCAGACATGACCCGGTGACCTGGGTCCGGGGTCCCCACGTGACCCGCAGACCTGGGGCCGGGGTCCCCACGTGACCCGGTGACCTGGGGCCGGTGTCCCCACGTGACCCGCTGACCTGGGGCCGGCGTCCCCACGTGACCCGGTCACCTGGGCCCGGTGTCCCCACGTGACCCGGGGTCCTGGTGCCGGGGTGGTCATCGGAACCTGGGAACCAGGCTGGGTACCACACATGACCAGGTGACCTGGGTCCGGGGTCCCCACGTGACCCGCTGACCTGGGGCCGGGGTCCCCACGTGACCCGCTGACCTGGGGCCGGTGTCCCCACGTGACCCGGGGTCCTGGTGCCGGGGTGGTCACCGGAACCTGGGAACCAGGCCGGGTGCGCGACATGACCCGGTGACCCGGGGCCGGGTTAACGACCTGTCCAGGGGACCCGGGCCGGGGACCCGACAGGACCCGGTGATCCTTCGCTGGTGTCCCGATGCAACCCGGGGACCCGGGCCGGGGACCCCACGTGACCCGGGGACCTGGGGCCGGGGATGTCACCCGACACTGGTACCCGGGGCAGCGACCCGATACGACCCGGGGACCTGGGTCCGGGGTCCCGACCTGACCCGGTGACCTGGGGCCAGGGTAACCACCTGACCCGGGGACCCGGGCCGGGGACCCGGTATGACTCCGTCTCCCGGGGCCGGCGTGGTCACCTGACACTGCTACCCGGGACAGCGACCCGACATGACCCGGTGACCCGGGGCCGGGGTAACGACCTGTCCAGGGGACCTGGGCCGGGGACCCGACACGACCCGGTGACCTGGTTCCGGGGTGCCGACCTGACCCGGTGACCTGGGGCTGTGGTGTCGACCGGACTCGGGGACCTGGTCCGGTGTCCCGTCATGACCCGGGGACCTGGGGTCGGGGTGGTCACCAGACCGTTGTACCCAGGCCGTTGAGCCGACATGACCCTGTGACCCGGGGCCTGGGTAAAAATTTAACCCGGGGACCCGGGCATGGGACGTGACATGACCCGACCTGGGTCCGGGGTGTCGACCTGACCCGGTGACCTGGGGCCGGTGTCCCCACGTGACCCGGGGTCCTGGTGCCGGGGTGGTCATCGGAACCTGGGAAACAGGCTGGGTACCAGACATGACCAGGTGACCTGGGTCCGGGGTCCCCACGTGACCCGCTGACCTGGGGCCGGGGTCCCCACGTGACCCGGGGTCCTGGTGCCGGGGTGGTCATCGGAACCTGGGAACCAGGCCAGGTACCCGACACGACCCGGTAACCCGGTGCTGTGGTGTCGACGGACTCGTGGACCTGGGTCCGGGGTCACCACGTGACCCGCTGACCTGGGGCCGGGGTCCCCACGTGACCCGGGGTCCTGGTGCCGGGGTCCCCACGTGACCCGCTGACCTGGGGCCGGTGTCCCCACGTGACACGGGGTCCTGGTGCCGGGGTGGTCACCGGAACCTGGGAACCAGGCCGGGTGCGCGACATGACCCGGTGACCCGGGGCCGGGTTAACGACCTGTCCATGGGACCCGGGCCGGGGACCCGACAGGACCCGGTGATCCTTCGCTGGTGTCCCGATACGACCCGGGGACCTGGGTCCGGGGTCCCGACCTGACCCGGTGACCTGGGGCCAGGGTAACCACCTGACCCGGGGACCCGGGCCGGGGACCCGGTATGACTCCGTCTCCCGGGGCCGGGGTGGTCACCTGACACTGCTACCCGGGACAGCGACCCGACATGACCCGGTGACCCGGGGCCGGGGTAACGACCTGTCCAGGGGACCTGGGCCGGGGAACCGACACGACCCGGTGACCTGGTTCCGGGGTGCCGACCTGACCCGGTGACCTGGGGCTGTGGTGTCGACCGGACTCGGGGACCTGGTCCGGTGTCCCGTCATGACCCGGGGGCCTGGGGTCGGGGTGGTCACCAGACCGTTGTACCCAGGCCGTTGACCCGACATGACCCTGTGACCCGGGGCCTGGGTAAAAATCCAACACGGGGACCCGGGCATGGGACGTGAAATGACCTGACCTGGGTCCGGGGTGCCGACCTGACCCGGTGACCTGGGTCCGGGGTCCCCACGTGACCCGCTGACCTGGGGCCGGGGTCCCCACGTGACCCGGTCACCTGGGGCCGGTGTCCCCACGTGACCCGGGGTCCTGGTGCCGGGGTGGTCATCGGAACCTGGGAACCAGGCTGGGTACCAGACATGACCAGGTGACCTGGGTCCGGGGTCCCCACGTGACCCGCTGACCTGGGGCCGGGGTCCCCACGTGACCCGGGGTCCTGGTGCCGGGGTGGTCATCGGAACCTGGGAACCAGGCCAGGTACCCGACACGACCCAGTGACCCGGGGCTGTGGTGTTGACCGGATTCGGGGACCTGGTCCGGTGTCCCGTCATGACCCGGGGACCTGGGGTCGGGGTGGTCACCAGACCGTTGTACCCAGGCCGTTGACCCGACATGACCCTGTGACCCGGGGCCTGGGTAAAAATCCAACCCGGGGACCCGGGCATGGGACGTGACATGACCCGACCTGGGTCCGGGGTGCCGACCTGACCCGGTGACCTGGGTCCGGTGTCCCCACGTGACCCGCTGACCTGGGGCCGGGGTCCCCACGTGACCCGGTGACCTGGGTCCGGTGTCCCCACGTGACCCGGTCACCTGGGGCCGGTGTCCCCACATGACCCGGGGTCCTGGTACCGGGGTGGTCATCGGAACCTGGGAACCAGGCTGGGTACCAGACATGACCAGGTGAACTGGGTCCGCAGTCCCCACGTGACCCGCTGACCTGGGGCCGGGGTCCCCATGTGACCCGGGGTCCTGGTGCCGGGGTCCCCACGTGACCCGCTGACCTGGGTCCGGGGTCCCCACGTGACCCGGTGACCTGGGGCCGGTGTCCCCACGTGACCCGGTCACCTGGGGCCGGTGTCCCCACGTGACCCGGGGTCCTGGTGCCGGGGTGGTCATCGGAACCTGGGAACCAGGCTGGGTACCAGACATGACCCGGTGACCTGGGTCCGGGTTCCCCACGTGACCCGCAGACCTGGGGCCGGGGTCCCCACGTGACCCGGGGTCCTGGTGCCGGGGTCCCCACGTGACCCGCTGACCTGGGTCCGGGGTGCCGACCTGACCCGGTGACCTGGGTCCGGTGTCCCCACGTGACCCGGTCACCTGGGGCCGGTGTCCCCACGTGACCCGGGGTCCTGGTGCCAAGGTGGTCATCGGAACCTGGGAACAAGGCTGGGTACCAGACATGACCAGGTGACCTGGGTCCGGGGTCCCCACGTCACCCGCAGACCTGGGGCCGGGGTCCCCACGTGACCCGGGGTCCTGGTGCCGGGGTCCCCACGTGACCCGGTCACCTGGGGCCGGTGTCCCCACGTGACCCGGGGTCCTGGTGCCGGGGTGGTCACCGGAACCTGGGAACCAGGCCGGGTGCGCGACATGAGCCGGTGACCCGGGGCCGGGTTAACGACCTGTCCAGGGGACCCGGACCGGGGACCCGACAGGACCCGGTGATCCTTCGCTGGTGTCCCGATGCAACCCGGGGACCCGGGCCGGGGACCCCACGTGACCCGGGGACCTGGGGCCGGGGATGTCACCCGACACTGGTACCCGGGGCAGCGACCCGATACGACCCGGGGACCTGGGTCCGGGGTCCCGACCTGACCCGGTGACCTGGGGCCAGGGTAACCACCTGACCCGGGGACCCGGGCCGGGGACCCGGTATGACTCCGTCTCCCGGGGCCGGGGTGGTCACCTGACACTGCTACCCGGGACAGCGACCCGACATGACCCGGTGACCCGGGGCCGGGGTAACGACCTGTCCAGGGGACCTGGGCCGGGGACCCGACACGACCCGGTGACCTGGTTCCGGGGTGCCGTGTGGAGGAATGGTTAAATGAAATAGGGCATGTGAATGTGGAGCAACTTAGAGATGGTGAGCGTGCCAAGTACTGGACACAGCTTGTGTGAGGCTAGGCACGTACACAGTTGGACACAGCTTATGTGAACACAGGTGGATGTAACCAATGCAAGGTTGTGCTGTACTTGTGCTATACTTATTGTATCAAAATAACATTGATAGAGAAGAAATGTAGTCAGCGGTATGTAGAAAATAGCTGAGATAAACAAGATGTAGCTATAACCAATCATGAGCTTAGCTTTTGCAATATGTATGAGCTAATTATATCGTATCACATAAAAGACAGCTAAATTGTTCAATAAATCGAAGTTTGCTGATCACTCATATTGAGCGACTGTGTCTTCCTTCCGTCAATATCTGGTTATGCAACAAAAGGGATTGCAACAAATGGCGCCCGAACAGGGACCCGGGCTCTGGTGGACAGAGACTCTGTGAGGGTAAGCCGGATTCAGGAGTTGACGGAATATAAGAAGGAGCCGGTCCTGCAACGCAGCTAAAACAGGTGAAGAGGCCTCGCACCGAGCTGCTCAGGAGGTGAAAAGGGCAAAAAGGAAGGCCCGGGACAAAACGGAAGGTCCACGCACCCAGGACGAACCAAAGGTCCTGCCGGAACGCTTGGAAAGCGCCGCCGAAGTTTTGCAAAGGCTGCAACGGTACCGACGTAAGTAAAATGGAGAGACAAGCGGCGTATGATTTGCTCAGATGCTTTTTAGAAAAGCGGGGTACACAGGGAATAGACTGTCAGAAGGAATTGCCAGGTTTATTAGCCTATGGGGTAGCTAAGGGGTGTTTTGTGAATCCTGAGACAGTATTCGAACAAACCGAATGGCGTAAATTCGGGGATAAATTATTTGAGGATGTGATTAATGATGATAAAACTGCTAAAAAATTGATGAAGCCTTGGAGGGCGGTGACTAATACATTGGCAGTGCATCAGGCAGAACAGAAAGTTGCTGCTGCGGCAGCTGAGCGCTTAGGGGCATCGGGAGGACTTAGAGATCCTGAAACTCCTCAATATCCTCTGCCTCCGTCAGTTAGAACTTTTACTATTGCACAAGGGGTTCAAGGGAAAACAGGGACACCTATGACAATGTCTCTTGAAACGGAGGAAGAGTCACCATTAAGTCCATCTGCTCCTCCGCTTCAAAATGAGGAAAGGGAAAGCGCAGGAAACAGTAATAATCCGTCCTGGTCAAATACGAATCCTTTTATAGCAGGGTCGCAGAAAAGATCGGATGTATGGAGACAGATAGCAAATGAAGCTATAACAGAAGGGAATTATGAGACAGCAATGCAACTAACTCAAGCTCTCCCGGTAGTATATTTACCCGATGCTCAAGGGAATGTAACAATCAATATGACAAATTTGGATTGGAAATTAACCCAGTTACGATCTACTGTAAATGACTCGGGTATAAAAGGGGAACCCACTCGACAGATGTTAGATTATATCTGGGGAACAAATATATTACTTCCGGGAGATATACGCAGTATAATGAAATTAATTTTGACTCAACATCAACAACTTCTATTTAATGCTCACTGGCAGTCCGTCTGTCAGGAGTCAGTAGCGGTAATAAGGGCTCCAGGAGATCCGCTGTATGGGGTCACGTTAGATGAGTTGATGGGAATAGGGCCATATTTTCGGTTAGAAGCACAGGCTCTGATGGGCCCGGAGAAAGCTAAAGAATCAATGAGGCTAGCACGACAGGCACTTGACCAACTTAAAGAACCAGGGGGAATACCATCCTATATGGGCATTAAGCAGGGGAGGGAGGAACCATTTGGGTTGTTTATCGATCGAGTAGCAAACGCTATACAAGCAGCTGGGGTGCCCGACTACCTTAAGGGAACTATTTTAAAACAATGTGCAATTCAAAATTGCAATCCATCTACTCGTAGTATTCTGGCTACATTGCCGAGCACTTGGTCTATTGAAGAGGGTTTAGAAAGAATGTCTCAGGTACCTGTAGGCTCACAGGCTATGATGGTAGAAGCAATAAAGCAGTTAGGTGAGGAACTAAGAAAGAATATACAGCAAAATCAAAAGAAGGTTTTCGCTGCCCTTGCTCCTTTGCAAACTCCTGGCAGACGCTCATCTGGTCCAGCAACGGAACGACGATCACTGCGGTGCTATCGATGTGGCATAGCGGGCCACCTTAAAAGAGAATGTAAAGTGGACACTGTATGGTGCCCTACTTGTCGATCTGATAGTCATAACGGGTCAGCGTGTTGGCAAAGAAAGTCGGGAAACGGCCGGAGCAGCGGGAGGAGTCGCCCCGCTACGACACAAAAAGCGGCTTTTACGACAGCAGCGGAACCAACACCAGTGACAGAGCAGACAGAGCCGACACCTGCCATGACGAATCCTTTTCTCTCCGACCAGCCACAAGAGGGAGCCTCGGCCTGGACTTGGCAACAGCAATAGATGTAACTCTGTTGGATACAAAGCCCACAAGGGTTCGCACGGGAATTGTGGGACCAGTTATTGTTAATCACGAACCCGTTGGTGCTTTGTTAATCGGGAGATCATCTGCCACCTTGAATGGACTTCAAGTGTTAACTGGACTTATCGATAAAGATTACTTTGGGGAAATACAAATAATGGTATCAGCAATGTTTCCTCCTATGCATATTCCACAGGGTACCAAAATAGCCCAATTAATACCGCTACCGCATCTTGCGGAAGCCCTTCCACCGATTCGAGAGCAACCGCGTGGACAAGGAGCATTTGGATCTACAGGAGGCATAGCCTTATTAACTGTTGGACTACAACAGAGGCCACGACAGATGGTTACTGTGCGATACAAAGAAGAAGCGATGCGAATCAACGCATTATTAGATACAGGAGCGGACATTTCTATTATTAGTACACAAAATTGGCCTCAGCATTGGCCAACCATAGAAACCAATGCCACCGTCACCGGGGTCGGAGGAATGACACTCGCCCGATGATCTCCACCTCTGCAGTGGTCAATAGGAGACAAAATAGTTGAATACAGTGTCTCTGTAATTCCATTGCCAGATGGAGTACATGCATTAGTAGGGCGTGATATTCTTTCACAGATAGGAGTGGTGCTTACTTCAGAACACCCTTTATAGATATGGCCATTGCTTGGACTTTCCCGATCCCGCTCCGATGGAAGACTGATAATCCTGTGTGGGTAGAGCAATGGCCATTAAAAAGAGAAAGTCTGATTCATGCACATGAATTAGTTAAAGAACAGTTTCAACAAGGACATTTAAGATTGTCGACAAGCCCTTGGAATACACCTATTTTTGTGATTAAAAAGAAGTCAGGGAAATATCGATTACTCCACGATTTGCGTGCGGTAAACAAACAAATGTATGACATGGGAGCTTTACAACCGGGACTCCCTAACCCTGCAATGATCCCGGAAGGATGGTGTTTGCTCATTGTTGATTTAAAAGACTGTTTTTTCACTATTGCTCTTTACGAAAATGATAAGCAAAGGTTTGCTTTTACGCTTCCTGCAATTAACCGAGAAGGGCCAGATCAGAGATTTGAATGGACGGTATTGCCGCAGGGAATGCGGAATTCACCAACATTGTGTCAACTCTATGTAGATGCAGCTTTACAGCCATTGCGACGAAAGTGGCCAGAAACTATAATCTATCATTACATGGATGATATATTATTAGCGCAATCGACACCATTCTCCCCCCAACAAAAGGCTGAACTTACGGAGCAACTGAAACAAAGGGGATTAGTAGTTGCTCCTGAGAAGGTGCAAGAAACGAGTCCATGGAAATACCTAGGTTGGCACATCACTGATGCTGCAATTCGGCCACAGAAACTAACAATACAATCGGAAATTAGAACTCTCAATGATGCTCAGAAATTGATGGGTGATTTACAATGGCTTCGACCAGTTATTGGTATCCCTAACGAATTGCTGAATTCTCTACGACCGTTATTATGAGGAACGGATCCAACAGCGCCGATATGTTTGACAGAGCAACAACGACAAACTCTACAGCAAATAGCATCAATGATTACGACACGTACCACACATAGGCGAATAGAGGGTATGCCTCTCGACCTTACCATTCTGTGCGGACACCAATACCTCATGGGGGCGATAACACAACAAAAAATAAAAACGGGGGAATTGTGGAGGAATGGTTAAATGAAATAGGGCATGTGAATGTGGAGCAACTTAGAGATGGTGAGCGTGCCAAGTACTGGACACAGCTTGTGTGAGGCTAGGCACGTACACAGTTGGACACAGCTTATGTGAACACAGGTGGATGTAACCAATGCAAGGTTGTGCTGTACTTGTGCTATACTTATTGTATCAAAATAACATTGATAGAGAAGAAATGTAGTCAGCGGTATGTAGAAAATAGCTGAGATAAACAAGATGTAGCTATAACCAATCATGAGCTTAGCTTTTGCAATATGTATGAGCTAATTATATCGTATCACATAAAAGACAGCTAAATTGTTCAATAAATCGAAGTTTGCTGATCACTCATATTGAGCGACTGTGTCTTCCTTCCGTCAATATCTGGTTATGCAACAAAAGGGATTGCAACAGTGCCGACCTGACCCGGTGACCTGGGGCTGTGGTGTCGACCGGATTCGGGGACCTGGTCCGGTGTCCCGTCATGACCCGGGGACCTGGGGTCGGGGTGGTCACCAGACCGTTGTACACAGGCCGTTGACCCGACATGACCCTGTGACCCGGGGCCTGGGTAAAAATCCAACCCGGGGACCCGGGCATGGGACGTGACATGACCCGACCTGGGTCCGGGGTCCCCACGTGACCCGCTGACCTGGGTCCGGGGTCCCCACGTGACCCGGTCACCTGGGGCCAGTGTCCCCACGTGACCCGGGGTCCTGGTGCCGGGGTGGTCATCGGAACCTGGGAACCAGGCTGGGTACCAGACATGACCAGGTGACCTGGGTCCGGAGTCCCCACGTGACCCGCTGACCTGGGGCCGGGGTCCCCACGTGACCCGGGGTCCTGGTGCCGGGGTGGTCATCGGAACCTGGGAACCAGGCCAGGTACCCAACACGACCCAGTGACCCGGGGCTGTGGTGTCGACCGGATTCGGGGACCTGGTCCGGTGTCCCGTCATGACCCGGGGACCTGGGGTCGGGGTGGTCACCAGACCGTTGTACCCAGGCCGTTGACCCGACATGACCCTGTGACCCGGGGCCTGGGTAAATATCCAACCCGGGGACCCGGGCATGGGACGTGACATGACCCGACCTGGGTCCGGGGTCCCGACCTGACCCGGTGACCTGGGGCCGGTGTCCCCACGTGACCCGCTGACCTGGGGCCGGGGTCCCCACGTGACCCGGGGTCCTGGGGCCGGGGTCCCCACCTGACCCTCTGACCTGGGTCCGGGGTCCCCACGTGACCCGGTGACCTGGGGCCGGTGTCCCCACGTGACCCGGTGACCTGGGGCCGGTGTCCCCACGTGACCCGGGGTCCTGGTGCCGGGGTGGTCATCGGAACCTGGGAACCAGGCTGGGTACCAGACATGACCAGGTGACCTGGGGCCGGGGTCCCCACGTGACCCGCTGACCTGGGGCCGGGGTCCCCACGTGACCCGGGGTCCTGGTGCCGGGGTGGTCACCGGAACCTGGGAACCAGGCCGGGTGCGCGACATGACCCGGTGACCCGGGGCCGGGTTAACGACCTGTCCAGGGGACCCGGGCCGGGGACCCGACAGGACCCGGTGATCCTTCGCTGGTGTCCCGATGCAACCCGGGGACCCGGGCCGGGGACCCCACGTGACCCGCTGACCTGGGGCCGGGGATGTCACCCGACACTGGTACCCGGGGCAGCGACCCGATACGACCCGGGGACCTGGGTCCGGGGTCCCGACCTGACCCGGTGACCTGGGGCCAGGGTAACCACCTGACCCGGGGACCCGGGCCGGGGACCCGGTATGACTCCGTCTCCCGGGGCCGGGGTGGTCACCTGACACTGCTACCCGGGACAGCGACCCGACATGACCCGGTGACCCGGGGCCGGGGTAACGACCTGTCCAGGGGACCTGGGCCGGGGACCCGACACGACCCGGTGACCTGGTTCCGGGGTGCCGACCTGACCCGGTGACCTGGGGCTGTGGTGTCGACCGGATTCGGGGACCTGGTCCGGTGTCCCGTCATGACCTGGGGACCTGGGGTCGGGGTGGTCACCAGACTGTTGTACCCATGCCGTTGAGCCGACATGACCCTGTGACCCGGGGCCTGGGTAAAAATCCAACCCGGGGACCCGGGCATGGGACGTGACATGACCCGACCTGGGTCCGGGGTCCCGACCTGACCCGGTGACCTGGAGCCGGTGTCCCCACGTGACCCGCTGACCTGGGTCCGGGGTCCCCACGTGACCCGGTGACCTCGGGCCGGTGTCCCCACGTGACCCGGTCACCTGGGGCCGGTGTCCCCACGTGACCCGGGGTCCTGGTGCCGGGGTGGTCATCGGAACCTGGGAACCAGGCTGGGTACCAGACATGACCAGGTGACCTGGGTCCGGGGTCCCCACGTGACCCGCTGACCTGGGGCCGGGGTCCCCACGTGACCCGGGGTCCTGGGGCCGGGGTCCCCACGTGACCCGCTGACCTGGGTCCGGGGTCCCCACGTGACCCGCTGACCTGGGGCCGGGGTGATCACCGGAACCTGGGAACCAGGCCGGGTGCGCGACATGACCCGGTGACCCGGGGCCGGGTTAACGACCTGTCCAGGGGACCCGGGCCGGGGACCCGACAGGACCCGCTGATCCTTCGCTGGTGTCCCGATGCAACCCGGGGACCCGGGCCGGGGACCCCACGTGACCCGGGGTCCTGGGGCCGGGGATGTCACCCGACACTGGTACCCGGGGCAGCGACCCGATACGACCCGGGGACCTGGGTCCGGGGTCCCGACCTGACCCGGTGACCTGGGGCCAGGGTAACCATCTGACCCGGGGACCCGGGCCGGGGACCCGGTATGACTCCGTCTCCTGGGGCCAGGGTGGTCACCTGACACTGGTACCCGGGACAGCGACCCGACATGACCCGGTGACCCGGGGCCGGGGTAACGACCTAACCAGGGGACCTGGGCCGGGGACCCGACACGACCCGCTGACCTGGGTCCGGGGTGCCGACCTGACCCGGTGACCTGGGACCGGTGTCCCCACGTGATCCGGGGTCACCTGGGGCCGGTGTCCCCACGTGACCCGGGGTCCTGGTGCCGGGGTGGTCATCGGAACCTGGGAACCAGGCTGGGTACCAGACATGACTCGGTGACCTGGGTCCGGGGTCCCCACGTGACCCGTTGACCTGGGGCCGGGGTCCCCACGTGACCCGGGGTCCTGGTGCCGGGGTGGTCATCGGAACCTGGGAACCAGGCCAGGTACCCGACACGACCCGGTGACCTGGGGCTGTGGTGTCGACGGACTCGTGGACCTGGGTCCGGGGTCCCCACGTGACCCGCTGACCTGGGGCCGGGGTCCCCACGTGACCCGTGGTCCTGGTGCCGGGGTCCCCACGTGACCCGCTGACCTGGGGCCGGTGTCCCCACGTGACCCGGGGTACTGGGGACGGTGTCCCCACGTGACCCGGTCACCTGGGGCCGGTGTCCCCACGTGACCCGGGGTCCTGGTGCCGGGGTGGTCACCGGAACCTGGGAACCAGGCCGGGTGCGCGACATGACCCTGTGACCCCGGGGCCGGGTTAACGACCTGTCCAGGGGACCTGGGCCGGGGACCCGACACGACCCGGTGACCTGGTTCCGGGGTGCCGACCTGACCCGGTGACCTGGGGCTGTGGTGTCGACCGGACTCGGGGACCTGGTCCGGTGTCCCGTCATGACCCGGAGACCTGGGGTCGGGGTGGTCACCAGACCGTTGTACCCAGGCCGTTGACCCGACATGACCCTGTGACCCGGGGCCTGGGTAAAAATCCAACCCGGGGACCCGGGCATGGGACGTGACATGACCCGACCTGGGTCCGGGGTCCCGACCTGACCTGGTGACCTGGGTCCGGTGTCCCCACGTGACCCGGGGTCCTGGTGCCGGGGTGGTCATCGGAACCTGGGAACCAGGCCGGGTGCGCGACATGACCCGCTGACCTGGGTCCGGGGTCCCCACGTGACCCGGTGACCTGGGGCCGGTGTCCCCACGTGACCCGGTCACCTGGGGCCGGTGTCCCCACGTGACCCGGGGTCCTGGTGCCGGGGTGGTCATCGGAACCTGGGAACCAGGCTGGGTACCAGACATGACCAGGTGACCTGGGTCCGGGGTCCCCACGTGACCCGCTGACCTGGGGCCGGGGTCCCCACGTGACCCGGGGTCCTGGTTCCGGGGTGGTCACCGGAACCTGGGAACCAGGCCGGGTGCGCGACATGACCCGGTGACCCGGGGCCGGGTTAACGACCTGTCCAGGGGACCCGGGCCGGGGACCCGACAGGACCCGGTGATCCTTCGCTGGTGTCCCGATGCAACCCGGGGACCCGGGCCGGGGACCCAACGTGACCCGGGGACCTGGCTCCGGGGTCCCGACCTGACCCGGTGACCTGGGGCCAGGGTAACCACCTGACCCGGGGACCCGGGCCGGGGACCCGGTATGACTCCGTCTCCCGGGGCCGGGGTTGTCACCTGACACTGGTACCCGGGACAGCGACCCGACATGACCTGGTGACCCGGGGCCGGGGTAACGACCTAACCAGGGGACCTGGGCCGGGGACCCGACAGGACCCGGTGACCTGGTTCCGGGGTGCAGACCTGACCCGGTGACCTGGGGCCGGTGTCCCCACGTGACCCGGGGTCACCTGGGGCCGGTGTCCCCACGTGACCCGGGGTCCTGGTGCCGGGGTGGTCATCGGAACCTGGGAACCAGGCTGGGTACCAGACACGACCCGGTGACCTGGGTCCGGGGTCCCCACGTGACCCGCTGACCTGGGGCCGGTGTCCCTACGTGACCCGGTCACCTGGGGCCGGTGTCCCCACGTGACCCGGGGTCCTGGTGCCGGGGTGGTCATCGGAACCTGGGAACCAGGCTGGGTACCAGACATGACCAGGTGACCTGGGTCCGGGGTCCCCACGTGACCCGCTGACCTGGGGCCGGGGTCCCCACGTGACCCGCGGTCCTGGTGCCGGGGTGGTCATCGGAACCTGGGAACCAGGCCAGGTACCCAAAACGACCCGGTGACCAGGGGCTGTGGTGTCGACGGACTCGTGGACCTGGGTCCGGGGTCCCCACATGACCCGCTGACCTGGGGCCGGGGTCCCCACGTGACCCGGGGTCCTGGTTCCGGGGTCCCCACGTGACCCACTGACCTGGGGCCGGTGTCCCCACGTGACCAGGGGTCCTGGTGCCGGGGTGGTCATCGGAACCTGGGAACCAGGCTGGGTACCAGATATGACCCGGTGACCTGGGTCCGGGGTCCCCACGTGACCCGCTGACCTGGGGCCGGGGTCCCCACGTGACCCGCTGACCTGGGGCCGGGGTCCCCACGTGACCCGCTGACCTGGGGCCGGGGTCCCCACGTGACCCGGGGTCCTGGTGCCGGGGTGGTCACCGGAACCTGGGAACCAGGCCGGGTGCGCGACATGACCCGGTGACCCGGGGCCGGGTTAACGACCTGTCCAGGGGACCCGGGCCGGGGACCCGACAGGACCCGGTGATCCTTCGCTGGTGTCCCGATGCAACCCGGGGACCCGGGCCGGGGACCCCACGTGACCCGGGGACCTGGGGCCGGGGATGTCACCCGACACTGGTACCCGGGGCAGCGACCCGATACGACCCGGGGACCTGGGTCCGGGGTCCCGACCTGACCCGGTGACCTGGGGCCAGGGTAACCACCTGACCCGGGGACCCGGGCCGGGGACCCGGTATGACTCCGTCTCCCGGGGCCGGGGTGGTCACCTGACACTGGTACCCGGGACAGCGACCCGACATGACCCGGTGACCCGGGGCCCGGGTAAAGACCTGTCCAGGGGACCTGGGCAGGGGACCCGACACGACCCGGTGACCTGGTTCCGGGGTGCCGACCTGACCCGGTGACCTGGGGCTGTGGTGTCGACCGGATTCGGGGACCTGGTCCGGTGTCCCGTCATGACCCGGGGACCTGGGGTCGGGGTGGTCACCAGACCGTTGTACCCAGGCCGTTGAGCCGACATGACCCTGTGACCCGGGGCCTGGGTAAAAATCCAACCCGGGGACCCGGGCATGGGACGTGACATGACCCGACCTGGGTCCGGGGTGCCGACCTGACGCGGTGACCTGGGGCCGGTGTCCCCACGTGACCCGCTGACCTGGGTCCGGGGTCCCCACGTGACCCGGTGAACTGGGGCCGGTGTCCCCACGTGACCCGGTCACCTGGGGCCGGTGTCCCCACGTGACCCGGGGTCCTGGTGCCGGGGTGGTCATCGGAACCTGGGAACCAGGCTGGGTACCAGACATGACCAGGTGACCTGGGTCCGGGGTCCCCACGTGACCCGCTCACCTGGGGCCGGGGTCCCCACGTGACCCGGGGTCCTGGTGCCGGGGTCCCCACGTGACCCGCTGACCTGGGTCCGGGGTCCCCACGTGACCCGGTGACCTGGGGCCGGTGTCCCCACGTGACCCGGTCACCTGGGCCCGGTGTCCCCACGTGACCCGGGGTCCTGGTGCCAGGGTGGTCATCGGAACCTGGGAACCAGGCCGGGTGCGCGACATGACCTGGTGACCCGGGGCCGGGTTAACGACCTGTCCAGGGGACCCGGGCCGGGGACCCGACAGGACCCGGTGATCCTTCGCTGGTGTCCCGATGCAACCCGGGGACCCGGGCCGGGGACCCCACGTGACCCGGGGACCTGGGGCCGGGGATGTCACCCGATACTGGTACCTGGGGCAGCGACCCGATACGACCCGGGGACCTGGGTCCGGGGTCCCGACCTGACCCGGTGACCTGGGGCCAGGGTAACCACCTGACCCGGGGACCAGGGCCGGGGACCCGGTATGACTCCGTCTCCCGGGGCCGGGGTGGTCACCTGACACTGCTACCCGGGACAGCGACCCGACATGACCCGGTGACCCGGGGCCGGGGTAACGACCTGTCCAGGGGACCTGGGCCGGGGACCCGACAGGACCCGGTGACCTGGTTCCGGGGTGCCGACCTGACCCGGTGACCTGGGGCTGTGGTGTCGACCGGATTCGGGGACCTGGTCCGGTATCCCGTCATGACCCGGGGACCTGGGGTCGGGGTGGTCACCAGACCGTTGTACCCAGGCCGTTGAGCCGACATGACCCTGTGACCCGGGGCCTGGGTAAAAATCCAACCCGAGGACCCGGGCATGGGACGTGACATGACCCGACCTGGGTCCGGGGTGCCGACCTGACCTGGTGACCTGGGGCCGGGGTCCCCACGTGACCCGGGGTCCTGGTGCCGGGGTCCCCACGTGACCCGCTGACCTGGGGCCGGTGTCCCCACGTGACCCGGGGTCCTGGTACCGGGGTGGTCATCGGAACCTGGGAACCAGGCCAGGTACCCGACACGACCCGGTGACCCGGGGCTGTGGTGTCGACGGACTCGTGGACCTGGGTCCGGGTTTCCCCACGTGACCCGGTCACCTGGGGCCGAGGTCCCCACGTGACCCGGGGTCCTGGTGCCGGGGTCCCCACGTGACCCGCTGACCTGGGTCCGGGGTCCCCACGTGACCCGCTGACCTGGGGCCGGTGTCCCCACGTGACCCGGTCACCTGGGCCCGGTGTCCCCACGTGACCCGGTGTCCTGGTGCCGGGGTGGTCATCGGAACCTGGGAACCAGGCTGGGTACCAGACATGACCAGGTGACCTGGGTCCAGGGTCCCCACGTGACCCGCTGACCTGGGGCCGGGGTCCCCACGTGACCCGGGGTCCTGGTGCCGGGGTCCCCACGTGACGCGCTGACCTGGGCCTGGTGTCCCGGTGCCGGGGTGGTCATCGGAACCTGGGAACCAGGCTGGGTACCAGACATGACCCGGTGACCTGGGTCCGGGGTCCCCACGTGACACGGTCACCTGGGTCCGGTGTCCCCACGTGACCCGGGGTCCTGGTGCCGGGGTGGTCACCGGAACCTGGGAACCAGGCTGGGTACCAGACATGACCAGGTGACCTGTGTCCGGGGTCCCCACGTGACCCGCTGACCTGGGGCCAGTGTCCCCACGTGACCCGGCGTCCTGGTGCCGGGGTCCCCACGTGACCCGCTGACCTGGGGCCGGTGTCCCCATGTGACCCGGGGTCCTGGTGCCGGGGTGGTCACTGGAACCTGGGAACCAGGCCGGGTGCGCGACATGACCCGGTGACCCGGGGCCGGGTTAACGACCTGTCCAGGGGACCCGGGCCGGGGACCCGACAGGACCCGGTGATCCTTCGCTGGTGTCCCGATGCAACCCGGGGACCCGGGCCGGGGACCCCACGTGACCCGGGGACCTGGGGCCGGGGATGTCACCCGACACTGGTACCCGGGGCAGCGACCCGATACGACCCGGGGACCTGGGTCCGGGGTCCCGACCTGACCCGGTGACCTGGGGCCAGGGTAACCACCTGACCCGGGGACCCGGGCCGGGGACCCGGTATGACTCCGTCTCCCGGGGCCGGCGTGGTCACCTGACACTGGTACCCGGGACAGCGACCCGACATGACCCGGTGACCCGGGGCCAGGGTAACGACCTGTCCAGGGGACCTGGGCCGGGGACCCGACACGACCCGGTGACCTGGTTCCGGGGTGCCGACCTGACCCGGTGACCTGGGGCTGTGGTGTCGACCGGACTCGGGGACCTGGTCCGGTGTCCCGTCATGACCCGGGGACCTGGGGTCGGGGTGGTCACCAGACCGTTGTACCCAGGCCGTTGACCCGACACGACCCTGTGACCCGGGGCCTGGGTAAAAATCCAACCCGGGGACCCGGGCATGGGATGTGACATGACCCGACCTGGGTCCGGGGTGTCGACCTGACCCGGTGACCTGGGGCAGGTGTCCCCACGTGACCCGCTGACCTGGGTCCGGGGTCCCCACGTGACCCGGTCAACTGGGGCCGGTGTCCCCACGTGACCCGGGGTCCTGGTGCCGGGGTGGTCATCGGAACCTGGGAACCAGGCTGGGTACCAGACATGACCAGGTGACCTGGGTCCGGGGTCCCCACGTGACCCGCTCACCTGGGGCCGGGGTCCCCACGTGACCCGGGGTCCTGGTGCCGGGGTCCCCACGTGACCCGCTGACCTGGGTCCGGGATCCCCACGTGACCCGCTGACCTGGGGCCGGTGTCCCCACGTGACCCGGTCACCTGGGGCCGGTGTCCCCACGTGACCCGGGGTCCTGGTGCCGGGGTGGTCATCGGAACCTGGGAACCGGGCCAGGTACCCGACACGACCCGGTGACCTGGGTCCGGGGTCCCCACGTGACCCGCTGACCTGGGGCCGGTGTCCCCACGTGACCCAGGGTCCTGGTGCCGGGGTGGTCATCGGAACCTGGGAACCAGGCTGGGTACCAGACATGACCAGGTGACCTGGGTCCGGGGTCCCCACGTGACCCGCTGACCTGGGGCCGGTGTCCCCACGTGACCCGGGGTCCTGGTGCCGGGGTGGTCACCGGAACCTGGGAACCAGGCCGGGTGCGCGACATGAGCCGGTGACCCGGGGCCGGGTTAACGACCTGTCCAGGGGACCCGGGCCGGGGACCCGACAGGACCCGGTGATCCTTCGCTGGTGTCCCGATGCAACCCGGGGACCCGGGCCGGGGACCCCACGTGACCCGCTGACCTGGGGCCGGGGATGTCACCCGACACTGGTACCCGGGGCAGCGACCCGAGACGACCCGGGGACCTGGGTCCGGGGTCCCGACCTGACCCGGTGACCTGGGGCCAGGGTAACCACCTGACCCGAGGACCCGGGCCGGGGACCCGGTATGACTCCGTCTCCCGGGGCCGGGGTGGTCACCTGACACTGCTACCCGGGACAGCGACCCGACATGACCCGGTGACCCGGGGCCGGGGTAACGACCTGTCCAGGGGACCTGGGCCGGGGACCCAACACGACCCGGTGACCTGGTTCCGGGGTGCCAACCTGACCCGGTGACCTGGGGCTGTGGTGTCGACCGGATTCGGGGACCTGGTCCGGTGTCCCGTCATGACCCGGGGACCTGGGGTCGGGGTGGTCACCAGACCGTTGTACCCAGGCCGTTGACCCGACATGACCCTGTGACCCGGGGCCTGGGTAAAAATCCAACCCGGGGACCCGGGCATGGGACGTGACATGACCCGACCTGGGTCCGGGGTGCCGACCTGACGCGGTGACCTGGGGCCGGTGTCCCCACGTGACCCGCTGACCTGGGTCCGGGGTCCCCACGTGACCCGGTGACATGGGGCAGGTGTCCCCACGTGACCCGGGGTCCTGGTGCCGGGGTCCCCACGTGACCTCCTGACCTGGGGCCGGGGTACCCACGTGACCCGGTGACCTGGGGCCGGTGTCCCCACGTGACCCGGTCACCTGGGGCCGGTGTCCCCACGTGACCCGGGGTCCTGGTGCCGGGGTGGTCATCGGAACCTGGGAACCAGGCTGGGTACCAGACATGACCAGGTGACCTGGGTCCGGGGTCCCCACGTGACCCGCTGACCTGGGGCCGGGGTCCCCACGTGACCCATGGTCCTGGTGCCGGGGTCCCCACGTGACCCGCTGACCTGGGGCCGGGGTCCCCACGTGACCCGGGGTCCTGGTGCCGGGGTCCCCACGTGACGCGCTGACCTGGGCCCGGTGTCCCGGTGCCGGGGTGGTCATCGGAACCTGGGAACCAGGCTGGGTACCAGACATGACCCATTGACCTGGGTCCGGGGTCCCCACGTGACCCGGTCACCTGGGTCCGGTGTCCCCACGTGACCCGGGGTCCTGGTGCCGGGGTGGTCACCGGAACCTGGGAACCAGGCCAGGTACCCGACACGACCCGGTGACCTGGGTCCGGGGTCCCCACGTGACCCGCTGACCTGGGGCCGGTGTCCCCACGTGACCCAGGGTCCTGGTGCCGGGGTGGTCATCGGAACCTGGGAACCAGGCTGGGTACCACACATGACCAGGTGACCTGGGTCCGGGGTCCCCACGTGACCCGCTGACCTGGGGCCGGGGTCCCTACGTGACCCGGGGTCCTGGTGCCGGGGTCCCCACGTGACCCGCTGACCTGGGGCCGGTGTCCCCACGTGACCCGGGGTCCTGGTGCCGGGGTGGTCACCGGAACCTGGGAACCAGGCCGGGTGCGCGACATGACCCGGTGACCCGGGGCCGGGTTAACGACCTGTCCAGGGGACCCGGGCCGGGGACCCGACAGTACCCGGTGATCCTTCGCTGGTGTCCCGATGCAACCCGGGGACCCGGGCCGGGGACCCCACGTGACCCGGGGACCTGGGGCCGGGGATGTCACCCGACACTGGTACCCGGGGCAGCGACCCGATACGACCCGGGGACCTGGGTCCGGGGTCCCGACCTGACCCGGTGACCTGGGGCCAGGGTAACCACCTGACCCGAGGACCCGGGCCGGGGACCCGGTATGACTCCGTCTCCCGGGGCCGGGGTGGTCACCTGACACTGCTACCCGGGACAGCGACCCGACATGACCCGGTGACCCGGGGCCGGGGTAACGACCTGTCCAGGGGACCTGGGCCGGGGACCCAACACGACCCGGTGACCTGGTTCCGGGGTGCCAACCTGACCCGGTGACCTGGGGCTGTGGTGTCGACCGGATTCGGGGACCTGGTCCGGTGTCCCGTCATGACCCGGGGACCTGGGGTCGGGGTGGTCACCAGACCGTTGTACCCAGGCCGTTGACCCGACATGACCCTGTGACCCGGGGCCTGGGTAAAAATCCAACCCGGGGACCCGGGCATGGGACGTGACATGACCCTACTTGGGTCCGGGGTGCCGACCTGACGCGGTGACCTGGGGCCGGGGTCCCCACGTGACCCGGGGTCCTGGTGCCGGTGTCCCCACGTGACCCGCTGACCTGGGTCCGGGGTCCCCACGTGACCCGGTGACATGGGGCCGGTGTCCCCACGTGACCCGGGGTCCTGGTGCCGGGGTCCCCACGTGACCTGCTGACCTGGGGCCGGGGTACCCACGTGACCCGGTGACCTGGGGCCGGTGTCCCCACGTGACCCGGTCACCTGGGGCCGGTGTCCCCACGTGACCCGGGGTCCTGGTGCCGGGGTGGTCATCGGAACCTGGGAACCAGGCTGGGTACCAGACATGACCAGGTGACCTGGGTCCGGGGTCCCCACGTGACCCGCTGACCTGGGGCCGGTGTCCCCACGTGACCCATGGTCCTGGTGCCGGGGTCCCCACGTGACCCGCTGACCTGGGTCCAGGGTCCCCACGTGACCCGGTGACCTGGGGCCGGTGTCCCCACGTGACCCGGTCACCTGGGCCCGGTGTCCCCACGTGACCCGGGGTCCTGGTGCCGGGGTGGTCACCGGAACCTGGGAACCAGGCCGGGTGCGCGACATGACCCGGTGACCCGGGGCCGGGTTAACGACCTGTCCAGGGGACCCGGGCCGGGGACCCGACAGGACCCGGTGATCCTTCGCTGGTGTCCCGATGCAACCCAGGGACCCGGGCCGGGGACCCCACGTGACCCGGGGACCTGGGGCCGGGGATGTCACCCGACACTGGTACCCGGGGCAGCGACCCGATACGACCCGGGGACCTGGGTCCGGGGTCCCGACCTGACCCGGTGACCTGGGGCCAGGGTAACCACCTGACCCGGGGACCCGGGCCGGGGACCCGGTATGACTCCGTCTCCCGGGGCCGGCGTGGTCACCTGACACTGGTACCCGGGACAGCGACCCGACATGACCCGGTGACCCGGGGCCGGGGTAACGACCTGTCCAGGGGACCTGGGCCGGGGACCCGACAGGACCCGGTGACCTGGTTCCGGGGTGCCAACCTGACCCGGTGACCTGGGGCTGTGGTGTCGACCGGATTCGGGGACCTGGTCCGGTGTCCCGTCATGACCCGGGGACCTGGGGTCGGGGTGGTCACCAGACCGTTGTACCCAGGCCGTTGACCCGACATGACCCTGTGACCCGGGGCCTGGGTAAAAATCCAACGCGGGGACCCGGGCATGGGACGTGACATGACCCGACCTGGGTCCGGGGTGCCGACCTGACGTGGTGACCTGGGTCCGGTGTCCCCACGTGACCCGCTGACCTGGGTCCGGGGTCCCCACGTGACCCGGTGACCTGGGGCCGGTGTCCCCACGTGACCCGGGGTCCTGGTGCCGGGGTCCCCACGTGACCTGCTGACCTGGGGCCGGGGTCCCCACGTGACCCGGTCACCTGGGTCCGGGGTCCCCACGTGACCCGGTGACCTGGGGCCGGTGTCCCCACGTGACCCAGTCACCTGGGGCCTGTATCCCCACGTGACCCGGGGTACTGGTGCCGGGGTGGTCATCGGAACCTGGGAAGCAGGCTGGGTACCAGACATGACCAGGTGACCTGGGGACGGGGTCCCCACGTGACCCGCTGACCTGGGGCCGGGGTCCCCACGTGACCCGAGGTCCTGGTGCCGGGGTCCCCACGTGACCCGCTGACCTGGGTCTGGGGTCCCCACGTGACCCGCTGACCTGGGGCCGGTGTCCCCACGTGACCCGGTCACCTGGGGCCGGTGTCCCCACGTGACCCAGGGTCCTGGAGCCTGGGTGGTCATTGGAACCTGGGAACCAGGCTGGGTACCAGACATGACCAGGTGACCTGGGTCCGGGGTCCCCACGTGACCCGCTGACCTGGGGCCGGGGTCCCCACGTGACCCGGGGTCCTGGTGCCGGGGTCCCCACGTGACCCGCTGACCTGGGGCCGGGGTCCCCATGTGACCCGCTAACCTGGGTCCGGGGTCCCCACCTGACCCGGTCACCTGGGCCCGGTGTCCCCACGTGACCCGGGGTCCTGGTGCCGGGGTGGTCATCGGAACCTGGGAACCAGGCTGGGTACCAGACATGACCAGGTGACCTGGGTCCGGGGTCCCCACGTGACCCGCTGACCTGGGGCTGGGGTCCCCACGTGACCCGGGGTCCTGGTGCCGGGGTGGTCATCGGAACCTGGGAACCAGGCCGGGTGCGCGACATGAGCCGGTGACCCGGGGCCGGGTTAACGACCTGTCCAGGGGACCCGGGCCGGGGACCCGACAGGACCCGGTGATCCTTCGCTGGTGTCCCGATGCAACCCGGGGACCCGGGCCGGGGACCCCACGTGACCCGGGGTCCTGGGGCCGGGGATGTCACCCGACACTGGTACCCGGGGCAGCGACCCGATACGACCCGGGGACCTGGGTCCGGGGTCCCGACCTGACCCGGTGACCTGGGGCCAGGGTAACCATCTGACCCGGGGACCCGGGCCGGGGACCCGGTATGACTCCGTCTCCCGGGGCCGGGGTGGTCACCTGACACTGGTACCCCGGACAGCGACCCGACATGACCCGGTGACCCGGGGCCGGGGTAACGACCTGTCCAGGGGACCTGGGCCGGGGACCCGACAGGACCCGGTGACCTGGTTCCGGGGTGCCGACCTGACCCGGTGACCTGGGGCTGTGGTGTCGACCGGATTCGGGGACCTGGTCCGGTGTCCCGTCATGACCCGGGGACCTGGGGTCGGGGTGGTCACCAGACCGTTGTACCCAGGCTGTTGACCCAACATGACCCTGTGACCCGGGGCCTGGGTAAAAATCCAACCCGGGGACCCGGGCATGGGACGAGACATGACCCGACCTGGGTCCGGGGTGCCGACCTGACCCGGTGACCTGGGGCCGGTGTCCCCACGTGACCCGCTGACCTGGGTCCGGGGTCCCCACGTGACCCGGTCACCTGGGCCCGGTGTCCCCACGTGACCCGGGGTCCTGGTGCCGGGGTGGTCATCGGAACCTGGGAAGCAGGCTGGGTACCAGACATGACCAGGTGACCTGGGTCCGGGGTCCCCACGTGACCCGCTGACCTGGGGCCGGGGTCCCCACGTGACCCGGGGTCCTGGTGCTGGGGTGGTCATCGGAACCTGGGAACCAGGCCAGGTACCCGACACGACCCGGTGACCCGGGGCTGTGGTGTCGACGGACTCGTGGACCTGGGTCCGGGGTCCCCACATTACCCGCTGACCTGGGGCCGGGGTCCCCACGTGACCCGGGGTCCTGGGTCCGGGGTCCCCACGTGACCCGCTGACCTGGGGCCGGTGTCCCCACGTGACCCGGGGTCCTGGTGCCGGGGTGGTCACCGGAACCTGGGAACCAGGCCGGGTGCGCGACATGACCCGGTGACCCGGGGCCGGGTTAACGACCTGTCCAGGGGACCCGGGCCGGGGACCCGACAGGACCCGGTGATCCTTCGCTGGTGTCCCGATGCAACCCGGGGACCCGGGCCGGGGACCCCACGTGACCCGGGGACCTGGGGCCGGGGATGTCACCCGACACTGGTACCCGGGGCAGCGACCCGATACGACCCGGGGACCTGGGTCCGGGGTCCCGACCTGACCCGGTGACCTGGGGCCAGGGTAACCACCTGACCCGGGGACCCGGGCCGGGGACCCGGTATGACTCCGTCTCCCGGGGCCGGGGTGGTCACCTGACACTGGTACCCGGGACAGCGACCCGACATGACCCGGTGACCCGGGGCCAGGGTAACGACCTGTCCAGGGGACCTGGGCCGGGGACCCGACAGGACCCGGTGACCTGGTTCCGGGGTGCCGACCTGACCCGGTGACCTGGGGCTGTGGTGTCGACCGGACTCGGGGACCTGGTCCGGTGTCCCGTCATGACCCGGGGACCTGGTGTCGGGGTGGTCACCAGACCGTTGTACCCAGGCCGTTGAGCCGACATGACCCTGTGACCTGGGGCCTGGGTAAAAATCCAACCCGGGGACCCGGGCATGGGATGTGACATGACCCGACCTGGGTCCGGGGTGCCGACCTGACCCGGTGACCTGGGGCCGGTGTCCCCACGTGACCCGCTGAACTGGGTCCGGGGTCCCCACGTGACCCGGTGACCTGGGGCCGGTGTCCCCACGTGACCCGGGGTCCTGGTGCCGGGGTGGTCATCGGAACCTGGGAAGCAGGCTGGGTACCAGACATGACCAGGTGACCTGGGTCCGGGGTCCCCACGTGACCCGCTGACCTGGGGCCGGGGTCCCCACGTGACCCGGGGTCCTGGTGCCGGGGTCCCCACGTGACCCGCTGACCTGGGGCCGGTGTCCCCACGTGACCCGGGGCCTGGTGCCGGGGTGGTCACCGGAACCTGGGAACCAGGCCGGGTGCGCGACATGACCCGGTGACCCGGGGCCGGGGGTAACGACCTGCCCAGGGGACCCGGGCCAGGGACCCGACAGGACGCGGTGATCCTTCGCTGGTGTCCCGATGCAACCCGGGGACCCGGGCCGGGGACCCCTCGTGACCCGCTGACCTGGGGCCGGGATTGTCACCCGACACTGGTACCCGGGGCAGCGACCCGATACGACCCGGGGACCTGGGTCCGGGGTCCCGACCTGACCCGGTGACCTGGGGCCAGGGTAACCACCTGACCGGGGGACCCGGGCCGGGGACCCGGTATGACTCCGTCTCCCGGGGCCGGCGTGGTCACCTGACACTGGTACCCGGGACAGCGACCCGACATGACCCGGTGACCCGGGGCCGGGGTAACGACCTGTCCAGGGGACCTGGGCCGGGGACCCGACACGACCCAGTGACCTGGTTCCGGGGGTGCCGACCTGACCCGGTGACCTGGGGCTGTGGTGTCGACCGGACTCGGGGACCTGGTCCGGTGTCCCGTCATGACCCGGGGACCTGGGGTCGGGGTGGTCACCAGACCGTTGTACCCAGGCCGTTGACCCGACATGACCCTGTGACCCGGGGCCTGGGTAAAAATCCAACCCGGGGACCCGGGCATGGGACGTGACATGACCCGACCTGGGTCCGGGGTGCCGACCTGACCCGGTGACCTGGGTCCGGGGTCCCCACGTGACCCGCTGACCTGGGGCCGGGGATGTCACCCGACACTGGTACCCGGGGCAGCGACCCGATACGACCCGGGGACCTGGGTCCGGGGTCCCGACCTGACCCGGTGACCTGGGGCCAGGGTAACCACCTGACCCGGGGACCCGGGCCGGGGACCCGGTATGACTCCGTCTCCCGGGGCCGGGGTGGTCACCTGACACTGGTACCCGGGACAGCGACCCGACATGACCCGGTGACCCGGGGCCGGGGTAATGACCTGTCCAGGGGACCTGGGCCGGGGACCCGACAGGACCCGGTGACCTGGTTCCGGGGTACCGACCTGACCCGGTGACCTGGGGCTGTGGTGTCGACCGGACTCGGGGACCTGGTCCGGTATCCCGTCATGACCCGGGGACCTGGGGTCGGGGTGGTCACCAGACCGTTGTACCCAGGCCGTTGACCCGACATGACCCTGTGACCCGGGGCCTGGGTAAAAATCCAACCCGGGGACCGGGGCATGGGACGTGACATGACCCGACCTGGGTCCGGGGTGCCGACCTGACCCGGTGACCTGGGTCCGGTGTCCCCACGTGACCCGGGGTCACCTGGGTCCGGTGTCCCCACGTGACCCGGGGTCCTGGTGCCGGGGTGGTCATCGGAACCTGGGAACCAGGCTGGGTACCAGACATGACCCGGTGACCTGGGTCCGGGGTCCCCACGTGACCCGCTGACCTGGGGCCGGGGTCCCCACGTGACCCATGGTCCTGGTGCCGGGGACCCCACGTGACCCGCTGACCTGGGTCCGGGGTCCCCACGTGACCCGGTGACCTGGGGCCGGTGTCCCCACGTGACCCGGTCACCTGGGCCCGGTGTCCCCACGTGACCCGGGGTCCTGGTGCCGGGGTGGTCATCGGAACCTGGGAACCAGGCTGGGTACCAGACATGACCAGGTGACCTGGGTCCGGGGTCCCCACGTGACCCGCTAACCTGGGGCCGGGGTCCCCACGTGACCCGGGGTCCTGGTGCCGGGGTCCCCACGTGACCCGTTGACCTGGGCCCGGTGTCCCCACGTGACCCGGGGTCCTGGTGCCGGGGTGGTCATCGGAACCTGGGAACCAGGCTGGGTACCACACATGACCAGGTGACCTGGGTCCGGGGTCCCCACGTGACCCGCTGACCTGGGGCCGGGGTCCCCACGTGACCCTCTGACCTGGGGCCGGGGTCCCCACGTGACCCGCTGACCTGGGGCCAGGGTCCCCACGTGACCCGGGGTCCTGGTGCCGGGGTGGTCACCGGAACCTGGGAACCAGGCCGGGTGCGCGACATGACCCGGTGACCCGGGGCCGGGTTAACGACCTGTCCAGGGACCCGGGCCGGGGACCCGACAGGACCCGGTGATCCTTCGCTGGTGTCCCGATGCAAACCGGGGACCCGGGCCAGGGACCCCACGTGACCCGGGGACCTGGGGCCGGGGATGTCACCCGACACTGGTACCCGGGGCAGCGACCCGATACGACCCGGGGCCCTGGGTCCGGGGTCCCGACCTGACCCGGTGACCTGGGGCCAGGGTAACCATCTGACCCGGGGACCCGGGCCGGGGACCCGGTATGACTCCGTCTCCCGGGGCCGGGGTGGTCACCTGACACTGGTACCCGGGACAGCGACCCGACATGACCCGGTGACCCGGGGCCGGGGTAACGACCTGTCCAGGGGACCTGGGCCGGGGACCCGACAGGACCCGGTGACCTGGTTCCGGGGTGCCGACCTGACCCGGTGACCTGGGGCTGTGGTGTCGACCGGACTCGGGGACCTGGTCAGGTGTCCCGTCATGACCCGGGGACCTGGGGTCGGGGTGGTCACCAGACCGTTGTACCCAGGCCGTTGACCCGACATGACCCTGTGACCCGGGGCCTGGGTAAAAATCCGACCCGTGGCCTGGGTAAAAATCCAACCCGGGGACCCGGGCATGGGACATGACATGACCCGACCTGGGTCCGGGGTCCCGACCTGACCCGGTGACCTGGGGCCGGTGTCCCCACGTGACCCGGTGACCTGGGGCCGGTGTCCCCACGTGACCCGGGGTCCTGGTGCCGGGGTGGTCACCGGAACCTGGGAACCAGGCCGGGTGCGCGACATGAGCCGGTGACCCGGGGCCGGGTTAACGACCTGTCCAGGGGACCCGGGCCGGGGACCCGACAGGACCCGGTGATCCTTCGCTGGTGTCCCGATGCAACCCGGGGACCCGGGCCGGGGACCCCACGTGACCCGGGGACCTGGGGCCGGGGATGTCACCCGACACTGGTACCCGGGGCAGCGACCCGATACGACCCGAAGACCTGGGTCCGGGGTCCCCACGTGACCCGCTGACCTGGGGCCAGGGTAACCACCTGACCCGGGGACCCGGGCCGGGGACCCGGTATGACTCCGTCTCCCGGGGCCGGCGTGGTCACCTGACACTGGTACCCGGGACAGCGACCCGACATGACCCGGTGACCCGGGGCCGGGGTAACGACCTGTCCAGGGGACCTGGGCCGGGGACCCGACACAACCCGGTGACCTGGGGTTTGGGTAAAAACCCTTCCCGGGGACCCGGGCTGGGTCCCGACAGGACCCGGTGACCTGAGTCCGGGGTGCCGACCTGACCCGGTGACCTGGGGCTGTGGTGTCGACCGGACTCGGGGACCTGGTCCGGTGTCCCGTCATGACCCGGGGACCTGGGGTCGGGGTGGTCACCAGACCGTTGTACCCAGGCCGTTGACCCGACATGACCCTGTGACCCGGGGCCTGGGTAAAAATCCAACCCGGGGACCCGGGCATGGGACGTGACATGACCCGACCTGGGTCCGGGGTCCCGACCTGACGCAGTGACCTGGGGCCGGTGTCCCCACGTGACCCGGTCACCTGGGTCCGGGGTCCCCACGTGACCCGGTGACCTGGGGCCGGTGTCCCCACGTGACCCTGTCACCTGGGGTGGTGTCCCCACGTGACCCGGGGTCCTGGTGCCGGGGTGGTCATCGGAACCTGGGAACCAGGCTGGGTACCCGTCACAACCCGGTGACCCGGGGCTGTGGTGTCGACGGACTCGTGGACCTGGGTTCGGGGTCCCGACCTGACGCGGTGACCTGGGGCCGGGGTCCCCACGTGACCCGGGGTCCTGGGGCCGGTGTCCCCACGTGACACGGGGACCCGGGCCGGTGTCCCCACGTGACCCGGGGTCCTGGTGCCGGGGTGGTCACCGGAACCTGGGAACCAGGCCGGGTGCGCGACATGAGCCGGTGACCCGGGGCCGGGTTAACGACCTGTCCAGGGGACCCGGGCCGGGGACCCGACAGGACCCGGTGATCCTTCGCTGGTGTCCCGATGCAACCCGGGGACCCGGGCCGGGGACCCCACGTGACCCGCTGACCTGGGGCCGGGGATGTCACCCGACACTGGTACCCGGGGCAGCGACCCGAGACGACCCGGGGACCTGGGTCCGGGGTCCCGACCTGACCAGGTGACCTGGGGCCAGGGTAACCACCTGACCCGGGGACCCGGGCTGGGGACCCGGTATGACTCCGTCTCCCGGGGCCGGGGTGGTCACCTGACACTGGTACCCGGGACAGCGACCCGACATGACCCGGTGACCCGGGGCCGGGGTAACGACCTGTCCAGGGGACCTGGGCCGGGGACCCGACAGGACCCGGTGATCTGGGGCTTGGGTAAAAACCCGTCCCGGGGACCCGGGCTGGGTCCCGACATGACCCGGTGACCTGGATCCGGGGTGCCGACCTGACCCGGTGACCTGGGGCTGTGGTGTCGACCGGACTCGGGGACCTGGTCCGGTGTCCCGCATGACCCGGGGACCTGGTGTCGGGGTGGTCACCAGACCGTTGTACCCAGGCCGTTGAGCCGACATGACCCTGTGACCCGGGGCCTGGGTAAAAATCCAACCCGGGGACCCGGGCATGGGACGTGACATGACCCGACCTGGGTCCGGGGTCCCGACCTGACGCGGTGACCTGGGGCCGGTGTCCCCACGTGACCCGCTGACCTGGGTCCGGTGTCCCCACGTGACCCGGGGTCCTGGTGCCGGGGTGGTCACCGGAACCTGGGAACCAGGCCGGGTGCGCGACATGACCCGGTGACCCGGGGCCGGGTTAACGACCTGTCCAGGGGACCCGGGCCGGGGACCCGACAGGACCCGGTGATCCTTCGCTGGTGTCCCGATGCAACCCGGGGACCCGGGCCGGGGACCCCACGTGACCCGGGGACCTGGGGCCGGGGATGTCACCCGACACTGGTACCCGGGGCAGCGACCCGATACGACCCGGGGACCTGGGTCCGGGGTCCCGACCTGACCCGGTGACCTGGGGCCAGGGTAACCACCTGACCCGGGGACCCGGGCCGGGGACCCGACAGGACCCGGTGACCTGGTTCCGGGGTGCCGACCTGACCCGGTGACCTGGGGCTGTGGTGTCGACCGGACTCGGGGACCTGGTCCGCTGTCCCGTCATGACCCGGGGACCTGGGGTCGGGGTGGTCACCAGACCGTTGTACCCAGGCCGTTGAGCCGACATGACCCTGTGACCCGGGGCCTGGGTAAAAATCCAACCCGGGGACCCGGGCATGGGACGTGACATGACCCGACCTGGGTCCGGGGTGCCGACCTGACCCGGTGACCTGGGGCCGGTGTCCCCACGTGACCCGCTGACCTGGGTCCGGGGTCCCCACGTGACCCGGTGACCTGGGGCCGGTGTCCCCACGTGACCCGGTCACCTGGGTCCTGGGTCCCCACGTGACCCGGTGACCTGGGGCCGGTGTCCCCACGTGACCCGCTGACCTGGGGCCGGTGTCCCCACGTGACCCGGGGTCCTGGTGCCGGGGTGGTCACCGGAACCTGGGAACCAGGCCGGGTGCGCGACATGACCCGGTGACCCGGGGCCGGGTTAACGACCTGTCCAGGGGACCCGGGCCGGGGACCCGACAGGACCCGGTGATCCTTCGCTGGTGTCCCGATGCAACCCGGGGACCCGGGCCGGGGACCCCACGTGACCCGCTGACCTGGGGCCGGGGATGTCACCCGACACTGGTACCCGGGGCAGCGACCCGATACGACCCGGGGACCTGGGTCCGGGGTCCCGACCTGACCCGGTGACCTGGGGCCAGGGTAACCACCTGACCCGGGGACCCGGGCCGGGGACTCGGTATGACTCCGTCTCCCGGGGCCGGCGTGGTCACCTGACACTGGTACCCGGGACAGCGACCCGACATGACCCGGTGACCTGGGTCCGGGGTGCCGACCTGACCCGGTGACCTGGGGCTGTGGTGTCGACCGGACTCGGGGACCTGGTCCGGTGTCCCGTCATGACCCGGGGACCTGGGGTCGGGGTGGTCACCAGACCGTTGTACCCAGGCCGTTGACCCGACATGACCCTGTGACCCGGGGCCTGGGTAAAAATCCAACCCGGGGACCCGGGCATGGGACGTGACATGACCCGACCTGGGTCCGGGGTCCCGACCTGACGCAGTGACCTGGGGCCGGTGTCCCCACGTGACCCGGTCACCTGGGTCCGGGGTCCCCACGTGACCCGGTGACCTGGGGCCGGTGTCCCCACGTGACCCTGTCACCTGGGGTGGTGTCCCCACGTGACCCGGGGTCCTGGTGCCGGGGTGGTCATCGGAACCTGGGAACCAGGCTGGGTACCAGACATGACCAGGTGACCTGGATCCGGGGTCCCTACGTGACCCGCTGACCTGGGGCAGGGGTCCCCACGTGACCCGGGGTCCTGGTGCCGGGGTGGTCATCGAAACCTGGGAACCAGGCCAGGTACCCGTCACAACCCGGTGACCCGGGGCTGTGGTGTCGACGGACTCGTGGACCTGGGTTCGGGGTCCCGACCTGACGCGGTGACCTGGGGCCGGGGTCCCCACGTGACCCGGGGTCCTGGGGCCGGTGTCCCCACGTGACACGGGGACCCGGGCCGGTGTCCCCACGTGACCCGTGGTCCTGGTGCCGGGGTGGTCACCGGAACCTGGGAACCAGGCCGGGTGCGCGACATGACCCGGTGACCCGGGGCCGGGTTAACGACCTGTCCAGGGGACCCGGGCCGGGGACCCGACAGGACCCGGTGATCCTTCGCTGGTGTCTCGATGCAACCCGGGGACCCGGGCCGGGGACCCCACGTGACCCGCTGACCTGGGGCCGGGGATGTCACCCGACACTGGTACCCGGGGCAGCGACCCGAGACGACCCGGGGACCTGGGTCCGGGGTCCCGACCTGACCAGGTGACCTGGGGCCAGGGTAACCACCTGACCCGGGGACCCGGGCTGGGGACCCGGTATGACTCCGTCTCCCGGGGCCGGGGTGGTCACCTGACACTGGTACCCGGGACAGCGACCCGACATGACCCGGTGACCCGGGGCCGGGGTAACGACCTGTCCAGGGGACCTGGGCCGGGGACCCGACAGGACCCGGTGATCTGGGGCTTGGGTAAAAACCCGTCCCGGGGACCCGGGCTGGGTCCCGACATGACCCGGTGACCTGGTTCCGGGGTGCCGACCTGACCCGGTGACCTGGGGCTGTGGTGTCGACCGGACTCGGGGACCTGGTCCGGTGTCCCACATGACCCGGGGACCTGGGGTCGGGGTGGTCACCAGACCGTTGTACCCAGGCCGTTGAGCCGACATGACCCTGTGACCCGGGGCCTGGGTAAAAATCCAACCCGGGGACCCGGGCATGGGACGTGACATGACCCGACCTGGGTCCGGGGTCCCGACCTGACGCGGTGACCTGGGGCCAGTGTCACCACGTGACACGCTGACCTGGGTCCGGGGTCCCCACTTGACCCGGTGACCTGGGGCCGGTGTCCCCACGTGACCCGGTCACCTGGGGCCGGTGTGCCCACGTGACCCGGGGTCCTGGTGCCGGGGTGGTCACCGGAACCTGGGAACCAGGCCGGGTGTGCGACATGACCCGGTGACCCGGGGCCGGGTTAACGACCTGTCCAGGGGACCCGGGCCGGGGACCCGACAGGACCCGGTGATCCTTCGCTGGTGTCCCGATGCAACCCGGGGACCCGGGCCGGTGACACCACGTGACCCGGGGACCTGGGTCAGGGGATGTCACCCGACACTGGTACCCGGGGCAGCGACCCGATACGACCCGGGGACCTGGGTCCGGGGTCCCGACCTGACCCGGTGACCTGGGGCCAGGGAAACCACCTGACCCGGGGACCCGGGCCGGGGACCCGACAGGACCCGGTGACCTGGTTCCGGGGTGCCGACCTGACCCGGTGACCTGGGGCTGTGGTGTCGACCGGACTCGGGGACCTGGTCCGCTGTCCCGTCATGACCCGGGGACCTGGGGTCGGGGTGGTCACCAGACCGTTGTACCCAGGCCGTTGAGCCGACATGACCCTGTGACCCGGGGCCTGGGTAAAAATCCAACCCGGGGACCCGGGCATGGGACGTGACATGACCCGACCTGGGTCCGGGGTGCCGACCTGACCCGGTGACCTGGGGCCGGTGTCCCCACGTGACCCGCTGACCTGGGTCCGGGGTCCCCACGTGACCCGGTGACCTGGGGCCGGTGTCCCAACGTGACCCGGTCACCTGGGTCCTGGGTCCCCACGTGACCCGGTGACCTGGGGCCGGTGTCCCCACGTGACCCGCTGACCTGGGGCCGGTGTCCCCACGTGACCCGGGGTCCTGGTGCCGGGGTGGTCACCGGAACCTGGGAACCAGGCCGGGTGCGCGACATGACCCGGTGACCCGGGGCCGGGTTAACGACCTGTCCAGGGGACCCGGGCCGGGGACCCGACAGGACCCGGTGATCCTTCGCTGGTGTCCCGATGCAACCCGGGGACCCGGGCCGGGGACCCCACGTGACCCGCTGACCTGGGGCCGGGGATGTCACCCGACACTGGTACCCGGGGCAGCGACCCGATACGACCCGGCGACCTGGGTCCGGGGTCCCGACCTGACCCGGTGACCTGGGGCCAGGGTAACCACCTGACCCGGGGACCCGGGCCGGGGACTCGGTATGACTCCGTCTCCCGGGGCCGGCGTGGTCACCTGACACTGGTACCCGGGACAGCGACCCGACATGACCCGGTGACCCGGGGCCGGGGTAACGACCTGTCCAGGGGACCTGGGCCGGGGACCCGACACAACCCGGTGACCTGGGGTTTGGGTAAAAACCCTTCCCGGGGACCCGGGCTGGGTCCCGACAGGACCCGGTGACCTGGGTCCGGGGTGCCGACCTGACCCGGTGACCTGGGGCTGTGGTGTTGACCGGACTCGGGGACCTGGTCCGGTGTCCCGTCATGACCCGGGGACCTGGGGTCGGGGTGGTCACCAGACCGTTGTACCCAGGCCGTTGACCCGACATGACCCTGTGACCCGGGGCCTGGGTAAAAATCCAACCCGGGGACCCGGGCATGGGACGAGACATGACCCGACCTGGGTCCGGGGTGCCGACCTGACCCGGTGACCTGGGGCCGGTGTCCCCACGTGACCCGCTGACCTGGGTCCGGGGTCCCCACGTGACCCGGTCACCTGGGGCCGGTGTCCCCACGTTACCCGGGGTCCTGGTGCCGGGGTGGTCATCGGAACCTGGGAACCAGGCTGGGTACCAGACATGACCAGGTGACCTGGATCCGGGGTCCCCACGTGACCCGCTGACCTGGGGCAGGGGTCCCCACGTGACCCGGGGTCCTGGTGCCGGGGTGGTCATCGAAACCTGGGAACCAGGCCAGGTACCCGTCACAACCCGGTGACCCGGGGCTGTGGTGTCGACGGACTCGTGGACCTGGGTTCGGGGTCCCGACCTGACGCGGTGACCTGGGGCCGGGGTCCCCACGTGACCCGGGGTCCTGGGGCCGGTGTCCCCACGTGACACGGGGACCCGGGCCGGTGTCCCCACGTGACCCGGGGTCCTGGTGCCGGGGTGGTCACCGGAACCTGGGAACCAGGCCGGGTGCGTGACATGACCCGGTGACCCGGGGCCGGGTTAACGACCTGTCCAGGGGACCCGGGCCGGGGACCCGACAGGACCCGGTGATCCTTCGCTGGTGTCCCGATGCAACCCGGGGACCCGGGCCGGGGACCCCACGTGACCCGCTGACCTGGGGCCGGGGATGTCACCCGACACTGGTACCCGGGGCAGCGACCCGAGACGACCCGGGGACCTGGGTCCGGGGTCCCGACCTGACCAGGTGACCTGGGGCCAGGGTAACCACCTGACCCGGGGACCCGGGCTGGGGACCCGGTATGACTCCGTCTCCCGGGGCCGGGGTGGTCACCTGACACTGGTACCCGGGACAGCGACCCGACATGACCCGGTGACCCGGGGCCGGGGTAACGACCTGTCCAGGGGACCTGGGCCGGGGACCCGACAGGACCCGGTGATCTGGGGCTTGGGTAAAAACCCGTCCCGGGGACCCGGGCTGGGTCCCGACATGACCCGGTGACCTGGTTCCGGGGTGCCGACCTGACCCGGTGACCTGGGGCTGTGGTGTCGACCGGACTCGGGGACCTGGTCCGGTGTCCCACATGACCCGGGGACCTGGTGTCGGGGTGGTCACCAGACCGTTGTACCCAGGCCGTTGAGCCGACATGACCCTGTGACCCGGGGCCTGAGTAAAAATCCAACCCGGGGACCCGGGCATGGGACGTGACATGACCCGACCTGGGTCCGGGGTCCCGACCTGACGCGGTGACCTGGGGCCAGTGTCACCACGTGACACGCTGACTTGGGTCCGGGGTCCCCACTTGACCCGGTGACCTGGGGCCGGTGTCCCCACATGACCCGGTCACCTGGGGCCGGTGACACCACGGGACCCGGGGTCCTGGTGCCGGGGTGGTCACCGGAACCTGGGAACCAGGCCGGGTGTGCGACATGACCCGGTGACCCGGGGCCGGGTTAACGACCTGTCCAGGGGACCCGGGCCGGGGACCCGACAGGACCCGGTGATCCTTCGCTGGTGTCCCGATGCAACCCGGGGACCCGGGCCGGTGACACCACGTGACCCGGGGACCTGGGTCAGGGGATGTCACCCGACACTGGTACCCGGGGCAGCGACCCGATACGACCCGGGGACCTGGGTCCGGGGTCCCGACCTGACCCGGTGACCTGGGGCCAGGGTAACCACCTGACCCGGGGACCCGGGCCGGGGACCTGGTATGACTCCGTCTCCCGGGGCCGGGGTGGTCACCTGACACTGGTACCCGGGACAGCGACCCGACATGACCCGGTGACCCGGGGCCGGGGTAACGACCTGTCCAGGGGACCTGGGCAGGGGACCCGACCTGACCTGGTGACCTGGGGCTGTGGTGTCGACCGGACTCGGGGACCTGGTCCGGTGTCCCGTCATGACCCGGGGACCTGGGGTCGGGGTGGTCACCAGACCGTTGTACCCAGGCCGTTGAACCGACATGACCCTGTGACCCGGGGCCTGGGTAAAAATCCAATCCGGGGACCCGGGCTTGGGACATGACATGACCCGACCTGGGTCCGGGGTCCCGACCTGACGCGGTGACCTGGGGCCGGTTTCCCCACGTGACCCGCTGACCTAGGGGCCGGGGTCCCCACGTGACCCGGGGTCCTGGTGCCGGGGTGGTCACCGGAACCTGGGAACCAGGCCGGGTGCGCGACATGAGCCGGTGACCCGGGGCCGGGTTAACGACCTGTCCAGGGGACCCGGGCCGGGGACCCGACAGGACCCGGTGATCCTTCGCTGGTGTCCCGATGCAACCCGGGGACCCGGGCCGGGGACCCGGTATGACTCCGTCTCCCGGGGCCGGGGTGGTCACCTGACACTGGTACCCGGGACAGCGACCCGACATGACCCGGTGACCCGGGGCCGGGGTAACGACCTGTCCAGGGGACCTGGGCCGGGGACCCGACAGGACCCGGTGATCTGGGGCTTGGGTAAAAACCCGTCCCGGGGACCCGGGCTGGGTCCCGACATGACCCGGTGACCTGGTTCCGGGGTGCCGACCTGACCCGGTGACCTGGGGCTGTGGTGTCGACCGGACTCGGGGACCTGGTCCGGTGTCCCGCATGACCCGGGGACCTGGTGTCTGGGTGGTCACCAGACCGTTGTACCCAGGCCGTTGAGCCGACATGACCCTGTGACCTGGGGCCTGAGTAAAAATCCAACCCGGGGACCCGGGCATGGGACGTGACATGACCCGACCTGGGTCCGGGGTCCCGACCTGACGCGGTGACCTGGGGCCGGTGTCCCCACGTGACACGCTGACCTGGGTCCGGGGTCCCCACGTGACCCGGTGACCTGGGGCCGGTGTCCCCACGTGACCCGGTCACCTGGGGCCGGTGTGCCCACGTGACCCGGGGACGCGGGCCGGTGTCCCCACGTGACCCGGGGTCCTGGTGCCGGGGTGGTCATCGGAACCTGGGAACCAGGCCAGGTACCCGACACGACCCGGTGACCCGGGGCTGTGGTGTCGACGGACTCGTGGACCTGGGTTCGGGGTCCCGACCTGACGCGGTGACCTGGGGCCGGTGTCGCCACGTGACCCGGCGTCCTGGTGCCGGGGTCCCCACGTGACCCGCTGACCTGGGGCCGGTGTCCCCACGTGACCCAGGGTCCTGGTGCCGGGGTGGTCACCGGAACCTGGAACCAGGCCGGGTGCGCGACATGACCCGGTGACCCGGGGCCGGGATAACGACCTGTCCAGGGGACCCGGGCCGGGGACCCGACAGGACCCGGTGATCCTTCGCTGGTGTCCCGATGCAACCCGGGGACCCGGGCCGGGGACCCCACGTGACCCGGGGACCTGGGGCCGGGGATGTCACCCGACACTGGTACCCGGGGCAGCGACCCGATACGACCCGGGGATTTGGGTCCGGGGTCCCGACCTGACCCGGTGACCTGGGGCCAGGGTAACCACCTGACCCGGGGACCCGGGCCGGGGACCCGGTATGACTCCGTCTCCCGGGGCCGGCGTGGTCACCTGACACTGGTACCCGGGACAGCGACCCGACATGACCCGGTGACCCGGGGCCGGGGTAACGACCTGTCCAGGGGACCTGGGCCGGGGACCCGACAGGACCCGGTGACCTGGTTCCGGGGTGCCGACCTGACCCGGTGACCTGGGGCTGTGGTGTCGACCGGACTCGGGGACCTGGTCCGGTGTCCCGTCATGACCCGGGGACCTGGGGTAGGGGTGGTCACCAGACCGTTGTACCCAGGCCGTTGAGCCGACATGACCCTGTGACCCGGGGCCTGGGTAAAAATCCAACCCGGGGACCCGGGCATGGGACATGACATGACCCGACCTGGGTCCGGGGTCCCGACCTGACCCGCTGACCTAGGGGCCGTGGTCCCCACGTGACCCGGGGTCCTGGTACCGGGGTCCCCACGTGACCCGCTGACCTGGGGCCGGGGTCCCCACGTGACCCGGGGTCCTGGTGCCGGGGTGGTCACCGGAACCTGAGAACCAGGCCGGGTGCGCGACATGACCCGGTGACCCGGGGCCGGGTTAACGACCTGTCCAGGGGACCCGGGCCATGGACCCGACAGGACCCAGTGATCCTTCGCTGGTGTCCCGATGCAACCCGGGGACCCGGGCTGGGGACCCCACGTGACCCGCTGACCTGGGGCCGGGGATGTCACCCGACACTGGTACCCGGGGCAGCGACCCGATACGACCCGGGGACCTGGGTCAGGGTCCCGACCTGACCCGGTGACCTGGGGCCAGGGTAACCACCTGACCCGGGGACCCGGGCCGGGGACCCGGTATGACTCCGTCTCCCGGGGCCGGGGTGGTCACCTGACACTGGTACCCGGGACAGCGACCCGACATGACCCGGTGACCCGGGGCCGGGGTAACGACCTGTCCAGGGGACCTGGGCCGGGGACCCGACAGGACCCGGTGATCTGGGGCTTGGGTAAAAACCCGTCCCGGGGACCCGGGCTGGGTCCCGACATGACCCGGTGACCTGGTTCCGGGGTGCCGACCTGACCCGGTGACCTGGGGCTGTGGTGTCGACCGGACTCGGGGACCTGGTCCGGTGTCCCGCATGACACGGGGACCTGGTGTCGGGGTGGTCACCAGACCGTTGTACCCAGGCCGTTGAGCCGACATGACACTGTGACCTGGGGCCTGAGTAAAAATCCAACCCGGGGACCCGGGCATGGGACGTGACATGACCCGACCTGGGTCCGGGGTCCCGACCTGACGCGGTGACCTGGGGCCGGTGTCCCCACGTGACACGCTGACCTGGGTCCGGGGTCCCCACGTGACCCGGTGACCTGGGGCCGGTGTCCCCACGTGACCCGGTCACCTGGGGCCGGTGTGCCCACGTGACCGGGGTCCTGGTGCCGGGGTGGTCATCGGAACCTGGGAACCAGGCTGGGTACCAGACATGACCAGGTGACCTGGATCCGGGGTACCCACGTGACCCGGTCACCTGGGGCCGGGGTCCCCACGTGACCCGGGGACGTGGGCCGGTGTCCCCACGTGACCCGGGGTCCTGGTGCCGGGGTGGTCATCGGAACCTGGGAACCAGGCTGGGTACCAGACATGACCAGGTGATCTGGGTCCGGGGTCCCCACGTGACCCGCTGACCTGGGGCCGGGGTCCCCACGTGACCCGGGGTCCTGGTGCCAGGGTGGTCATCGGAACATGGGAACCAGGCCAGGTACCCGACACGACCCGGTGACCCGGGGCTGTGGTGTCGACGGACTCGTGGACCTGGGTTCGGGGTCCCGACCTGACGCGGTGACCTGGGGCCGGTGTCGCCACGTGACCCGGCGTCCTGGTGCCGGGGTCCCAACGTGACCCGCTGACCTGGGGCCGGTGTCCCCACGTGACCCGGGGTCCTGGTGCCGGGGTGGTCACCGGAACCTGGGAACCAGGCCGGGTGCGCGACATGACCCGGTGACCCGGGGCCGGGTTAACGACCTGTCCAAGGGACCCGGGCCGGGGACCCGACAGGACCCGGTGATCCTTCGCTGGTGTCCCGATGCAACCCGGGGACCCGGGCCGGGGACCCCACGTGACCCGGGGACCTGGGGCAGGGGATGTCACCCGACACTGGTACCCGGGGCAGCGACCCGATACGACCCGGGGACCTGGGTCCGGGGTCCCGATCTGACCCGGTGACCTGGGGCCAGGGTAACCACCTGACCCGGGGACCCGGGCCGGGGACCCGGTATGACTCCGTCTCCCGGGGCCGGGGTGGTCACCTGACACTGCTACCCGGGACAGCGACCCGACATGACCCGGTGACCCGGGGCCGGGGTAACGACCTGTCCAGGGGACCTGGGCCGGGGACCCGACAGGACCCGGTGACCTGGTTCCGGGGTGCCGACCTGACCCGGTGACCTGGGGCTGTGGTGTCGACCGGACTCGGGGACCTGGTCCGGTGTCCCGTCATGACCCGGGGACCTGGGGTCGGGGTGGTCACCAGACCGTTGTACCCAGGCCGTTGAGCCGACATGACCCTGTGACCCGGGGCCTGGGTAAAAATCCGACCCGGGGCCTGGGTAAAAATCCAACCCGGGGACCCGGGCATGGGACATGACATGACCCGACCTGGGTCCAGGGTCCCGACCTGACCCGGTGACCTGGGGCCGGTGTCCCCACGTGACCCGCTGACCTGGGGCCGGGGTCCCCACGTGACCCGGTGACCTGGGGCCGGTGTCCCCACGTGACCCACTGACCTGGGGCCGGTATCCCCACGTGACCCTGGATCCTGGTGCCGGGGTGGTCACCGGAACCTGGGAACCAGGCCGGGTGCGCGACATGACCCGGTGACCCGGGGCCGGGTTAACGACCTGTCCAGGGGACCCGGGCCGGGGACCCGACAGGACCCGGTGATCCTTCGCTGGTGTCCCGATGCAACCCGGGGACCCGGGCCGGGGACCCCACGTGACCCGGGGACCTGGGTCCGGGGTCCCGACCTGACCCGGTGACCTGGGGCCAGGGTAACCACCTGACCCGGGGACCCGGGCCGGGGACCCGGTATGACTCCGTCTCCCAGGGCCGGCGTGGTCACCTGACACTGGTACCCGGGACAGCGACCCGACATGACCCGGTGACCCGGGGCCGCGGTAACGACCTGTCCAGGGGACCTGGGCCGGGGACCCGACAGGACCCGGTGACCTGGTTCCGGGGTGCCGACCTGACCCGGTGACCTGGGGCTGTGGTGTCGACCGGACTCGGGGACCTGGTCCGGTGTCCCGTCATGACCCGGGGACCTGGGGTCGGGGTGGTCACCAGACCGTTGTACCCAGGCCGTTGACCCGACATGACCCTGTGACCTGGGGCCTGGGTAAAAATCCAACCCGGGGACCCGGGCATGGGACATGACATGACCCGACCTGGGTCCAGGGTCCCGACCAGACCCGGTGACCTGGGGCCGGTGTCCCCACGTGACCCGCTGACCTGGGTCCGGGGTCCCCACGTGACCCGGTGACCTGGGGCCGGTGTCCCCACGTGACCCGCTGACCTGGGGCCTGTGTCCCCACGTGACCCGGGGTCCTGGTGCCGGGGTGGTCATCGGAACCTGGGATCCAGGCTGGGTACCAGACATGACCAGGTGATCTGGGTCCGGGGTCCCCACGTGACCCTCTGACCTGGGGCCGGGGTCCCCACGTGACCCGCTGACCTGGGGCCGGGGTCCCCACGTGACCCGGGGTCCTGGTGCCGGGGTGGTCATCGGAACCTGGGAACCAGGCCAGGTACCCGTCACAACCCTGTGACCCGGGCCTGTGGTGTCGACGGACTCGTGGACCTGGGTTCGGGGTCCCGACCTGACACGGTGACCTGGGGCTGGTGTCCCCACGTGACCCGGGGTCCTGGTGCCGGGGTGGTCACCGGAACCTGGGAACCAGGCCGGGTGCGCGACATGACCCGGTGACCCGGGGCCGGGTTAACGACCTGTCCAGGGGACCCGGGCCGGGGACCCGACAGGACCCGGTGATCCTTCGCTGGTGTCCCGATGCAACCCGGGGACCCGGGCCGGGGACCCCACGTGACCCGGGGACCTGGGGCCGGGGATGTCACCCGACACTGGTACCCGGGGCAGCGACCCGATACGACCCGGGGACCTGGGTCCGGGGTCCCGACCTGAGCCGGTGACCTGGGGCCAGGGTAACCACCTGACCCGGGGACCCAGGCCGGGGACCCGGTATGACTCCGTCTCCCGGGGCCGGCGTGGTCACCTGACACTGGTACCCGGGACAGCGACCCGACATGACCCGGTGACCCGGGGCCGGGGTAACGACCTGTCCAGGGGACCTGGGCCGGGGACCCGACAGGACCCGGTGATCTGGGGCTTGGGTAAAAACCCGTCCCGGGGACCCGGGCTGGGTCCCGACATGACCCGGTGACCTGGTTCCGGGGTGCCGACCTGACCCCGTGACCTGGGGCTGTGGTGTCGACCGGACTCGGGGACCTGGTCCGGTGTCCCGCATGACCCGGGGACCTGGTGTCGGGGTGGTCACCAGACCGTTGTACCCAGGCCGTTGACCCGACATGACCCTGTGACCCGGGGCCTGGGTAAAAATCCAACCCGGGGACCCGGGCATGGGACGTGACATGACCCGACCTGGGTCCGGGGTCCCGACCTGACGCGGTGACCTGGGGCCGGTGTCCCCACGTGACCCGCTGACCTGGGGCCGGGGTCCCCACGTGACCCGCTGACCTGGGGCCGGTGTCCCCACGTGACCCGCTGACCTGGGGCCGGTGTCCCCACGTGACCCGGGGTCCTGGTGCCGGGGTGGTCATCGGAACCTGGGAACCAGGCTGGGTACCAGACATGACCAGGTGACCTGGATCCGGGGCCCCACGTGACCCGGTGACCTGGGGCCGGTGTCCGCACGTGACCCGGTCACCTGGTGCCGGTGTCCCCACGTGACCCGGGGTCCTGGTGCCGGGGTGGTCATCGGAACCTGGGAACCAGGCCAGGTACCCGACACGACCCGGTGACCCGGGGCTGTGGTGTCGACGGACTCGTGGACCTGGGTTCGGGGTCCCGACCTGACGCGGTGAACTGGGGCCGGTGTCCCCACGTGACCCTCTGACCAGGGGCCGGGGTCCCCACGTGACCCGCTGACCTGGGGCCGGGGTCCCCACGTGACCCGGGGTCCTGGTGCCAGGGTGGTCATCGGAACACGGGAACAAGGCCAGGTACCCGTCACAACCCGGTGACCCGGGCCTGTGGTGTCGACGGACTCGTGGACCTGGGTTCGGGGTCCCGACCTGACCCGGTGACCTGGGGCCAGGGTAACCACCTGACCCGGGGACCCGGGCCGGGGACCCGGTATGACTCCGTCTCCCGGGGCCGGGGTGGTCACCTGACACTGGTACCCGGGACAGCGACCCGACATGACCCGGTGACCCGGGGCCGGGGTAACGACCTGTCCAGGGGACCTGGGCCGGGGACCCGACAGGACCCGGTGACCTGGGGCTGTGGTGTCGACCGGACTCGGGGACCTGGTCCGGTGTCCCGTCATGACCCGGGGACCTGGGGTCGGGGTGGTCACCAGACCGTTGTACCCAGGCCGTTGACCCGACATGACCCTGTGACCCGGGGCCTGGGTAAAAATCCGACCCGGGGCCTGGGTAAAAATCCGACCCGGGGACTCGGGCATGGGACATGACATGACCCGACCTGGGTCCAGGGTCCCGACCTGACCCGGTGACCTGGGGCCGGTGTCCCCACGTGACCCGCTGACCTGGGTCCGGGGTCCCCACGTGACCCGGTGACCTGGGGCCGGTGTCCCCACGTGACCCGCTGACCTGGGGCCGGTGTCCCCACGTGACCCTGGGTCCTGGTGCCGGGGTGGTCACCGGAACCTGGGAACCAGGCCGGGTGCGCAACATGACCCGGTGACCCGGGGCCGGGTTAACGACCTGTCCAGGGGACCCGGGCCGGGGACCCGACAGGACCCGGTGATCCTTCGCTGGTGTCCCGATGCAACCCGGGGACCCGGGCCGGGGACCCCACGTGACCCGGGGACCTGGGGCCGGGGATGTCACCCGACACTGGTACCCGGGGCAGCGACCCGATACGACCCGGGGACCTGGGTCCGGGGTCCCGACCTGACCCGGTGACCTGGGGCCAGGGTAACCACCTGACCCGGGGACCCGGGCCGGGGACCCGGTATGACTCCGTCTCCCGGGGCCGGCGTGGTCACCTGACACTGGTACCCGGGACAGCGACCCGACATGACCCGGTGACCCGGGGCCGGGGTAACGACCTGTCCAGGAGACCTAGGCCGGGGACCCGACAAGACCCTGTGATCTGGGGCTTGGGTAAAAACCCGTCCCGGGGACCCGGGCTGGGTCCCGACATGACCCGGTGACCTGGTTCCGGGGTGCCGACCTGACCCGGTGAGCTGGGGCTGTGGTGTCGACCGGACTCGGGGACCTGGTCCGGTGTCCCGCATGACCCGGGGACCTGGTGTCGGGGTGGTCACCAGACCGTTGTACCCAGGCCGTTGACCCGACATGACCCTGTGACCCGGGGCCTGGGTCCCCACGTGACCCGGGGTCCTGGTGCCGGGGTCCCAACGTGACCCGCTGACCTGGGGCCGGGGTCCCCACGTGACCCGGGGTCCTGGTGCCGGGGTGGTCACCGGAACCTGGGAACCAGGCCGGGTGCGCGACATGACCCGGTGACCCGGGGCCGGGTTAACGACCTGTCCAGGGGACCCGGGCCGGGGACCCGACAGGACCCGGTGATCCTTCGCTGGTGTCCCGATGCAACCCGGGGACCCGGGCCGGGGACCCCAAGTGACCCGCTGACCTGGGTCTGGGGTACCCACCTGACCCGGGGTCCTGGGGCCGATGTCCCCACGTGACCCGGGGTCCTGGTGCCGGGGTCCCGACCTGACGCGGTGACCTGGGGCCGGTGTCCCCACGTGACCCGGGGTCCTGGTGCCGGGGTCCCAACGTGACCCGGGGTCCTGGGTCCGGGGTCCCCACGTGACCCGGGGTCCTGGTGCCGGGGTGGTCATCGGAACCTGGGAACCAGGCTGGGTACCAGACATGGCCAGGTGACCTGGGTCCGGGGTCCCCACGTGACCTGGGGTCCTGGGGCCGGGGTCCCCACGTGACGCGGGGTCCTGGTGCCGGGGTCCCCACGTGACCCGCTGACCTGGGGCCGGGGTCCCCACGTGACCCGGGGTCCTGGTGCCGGGGTGGTCACCGGAACCTGGGAACCAGGCCGGGTGCGCGACATGACCCGGTGACCCGGGGCCGGGTTAACGACCTGTCCAGGGGACCCGGGCCGGGGACCCGACAGGACCCGGTGATCCTTCGCTGGTGTCCCGATGCAACCCGGGGACCCGAGCCGGGGACCCCACGTGACCCGGGGACCCCACGTGACCCGGGGACCTGGGGCCGGGGATGTCACCCGACACTGGTACCCGGGGCAGCGACCCGATACGACCCGGGGACCTGGGTCCGGGGTCCCGACCTGACCCGGTGACCTGGGGCCAGGGTAACCACCTGACCCGGGGACCCGGGCCGGGGACCCGGTATGACTCCGTCTCCCGGGGCCGGGGTGGTCACCTGACACTGGTACCCGGGACAGCGACCCGACATGACCCGGTGACCCGGGGCCGGGGTAACGACCTGTCCAGGGGACCTGGGCCGGGGACCCGACAGGACCCGGTGATCTGGGGCTTGGGTAAAAACCCGTCCCGGGGACCCGGGCTGGGTCCCGACATGACCCGGTGACCTGGTTCCGGGGTGCCGACCTGACCCGGTGACCTGGGGCTGTGGTGTCGACCGGACTCGGGGACCTGGTCCGGTGTCCCAAATGACCCGGGGACCTGGTGTCGGGGTGGTCACCAGACCGTTGTACCCAGGCCGTTGACCCGACATGACCCTGTGACCCGGGGCCTGGGTAAAAATCCAACCCGGGGACCCGGGCATGGGACGTGACATGACCCGACCTGGGTCCGGGGTCCCGACCTGACGCGGTGACCTGGGGCCGGTGTCCCCACGTGACCCGCTGACCTGGGTCCGGGGTCCCCACGTGTCCGGTGACCTGGTGCCGGTGTCCCCACGTGACCCGGGGTCCTGGTGCCGGGGTGGTCATCGGAACCTGGGAACCAGGCTGGGTACCAGACATGACCAGGTGACCTGGGTCCGGGGTCCCCACGTGACCCGCTGACCTGGGGCCGGGGTCCCCACGTGACCCGGGGTCCTGGTGCCGGGGTGGTCACCGGAACCTGGGAACCAGGCCGGGTGCGCGACATGACCCGGTGACCCGGGGCCGGGTTAACGACCTGTCCAGGGGACCCGGGCCGGGGACCCAACAGGACCCGGTGATCCTTCGCTGGTGTCCCGATGCAACCCGGGGACCCGGGCCGGGGACCCCACGTGACCCGGGGACCTGGGGCCGGGGATGTCACCCGACACTGGTACCCGGGGCAGCGACCCGATACGACCCGGGGACCTGGGTCTGGGGTCCCGACCTGACCCGGTGACCTGGGGCCAGGGTAACCACCTGACCTGGGGACCCGGGCCGGGGACCCGGTATGACTCCGTCTCCCGGGGCCGGGGTGGTCACCTGACACTGCTACCCGGGACAGCGACCCGACATGACCCGGTGACCCGGGGCCGGGGTAACGACCTGTCCAGGGGACCTGGGCCGGGGACCCGACAGGACCCGGTGACCTGGTTCCGGGGTGCCAACCTGACCCGGTGACCTGGGGCTGTGGTGTCGACCGGACTCGGGGACCTGGTCCGGTGTCCCGTCATGACCCGGGGACCTGGGGTCGGGGTGGTCACCAGACCGTTGTACCCAGGCCGTTGACCCGACATGACCCTGTGACCCGGGGCCTGGGTAAAAATCCAACCCGGGGACCCGGGCATGGGACATGACATGACCCGACCTGGGTCCAGGGTCCCGACCTGACCCGGTGACCTGGGGCCGGTGTCCCCACGTGACCCGCTGACCTGGGTCCGGGGTCCCCACGTGACCCGCTGACCTGGGGCCGGTGTCCCCACGTGACCCGCTGACCTGGGGCCGGTGTCCCCACGTGACCCGGGGTCCTGGTGCCGGGGTGGTCACCGGAACCTGGGAACCAGGCCGGGTGCGCGACATGAGCCGGTGACCCGGGGCCGGGTTAACGACCTGTCCAGGGGACCCGGGCCGGGGACCCGACAGGACCCGGTGATCCTTCGCTGGTGTCCCGATGCAACCCGGGGACCCGGGCCGGGGACCCCACGTGACCCGGGGACCTGGGGCCGGGGATGTCACCCGACACTGGTACCCGGGGCAGCGACCCGATACGACCCGGGGACCTGGGTCCGGGGTCCCGACCTGACCCGGTGACCTGGGGCCAGGGTAACCACCTGACCCGGGGACCCGGGCCGGGGACCCGGTATGACTCCGTCTCCCGGGGCCGGGGTGGTCACCTGACACTGGTACCCGGGACAGCGACCCAACATGACCCGGTGACCCGGGGCCTGGTTAATGACCTGTCCAGGGGACCTGGGCCGGGGACCCGACAGGACCCGGTGATCCTTCGCTGGTGTCCCGATGCAACCCGGGGACCCGGGCCGGGGACCCCACGTGACCCGCTGACCTGGGTCTGGGGTACCCACCTGACCCGGGGTCCTGGGGCCGATGTCCCCACGTGACCCGGGGTCCTGGTGCCGGGGTCCCGACCTGACGCGGTGACCTGGGGCCGGTGTCCCCACGTGACCCGGGGTCCTGGTGCCGGGGTCCCAACGTGACCCGGGGTCCTGGGTCCGGGGTCCCCACGTGACCCGGGGTCCTGGTGCCGGGGTGGTCATCGGAACCTGGGAACCAGGCTGGGTACCAGACATGGCCAGGTGACCTGGGTCCGGGGTCCCCACGTGACCTGGGGTCCTGGGGCCGGGGTCCCCACGTGACCCGGGGTCCTGGTGCCGGGGTCCCCACGTGACCCGCTGACCTGGGGCCGGGGTCCCCACGTGACCCGGGGTCCTGGTGCCGGGGTGGTCACCGGAACCTGGGAACCAGGCCGGGTGCGCGACATGACCCGGTGACCCGGGGCCGGGTTAACGACCTGTCCAGGGGACCCGGGCCGGGGACCCGACAGGACCCGGTGATCCTTCGCTGGTGTCCCGATGCAACCCGGGGACCCGGGCCGGGGACCCCACGTGACCCGGGGACCTGGGGCCGGGGATGTCACCCGACACTGGTACCCGGGGCAGCGACCCGATACGACCCGGGGACCTGGGTCCGGGGTCCCGACCTGACCCGGTGACCTGGGGCCAGGGTAACCTCCTGACCCGGGGACCCGGGCCGGGGACCCGGTATGACTCCGTCTCCCGGGGCCGGGGTGGTCACCTGACACTGGTACCCGGGACAGCGACCCGACATGACCCGGTGACCCGGGGCCGGGGTAACGACCTGTCCAGGGGACCTGGGCCGGGGACCCGACAGGACCCGGTGACCTGGTTCCGGGGTGCCGACCTGACCCGGTGACCTGGGGCTGTGGTGTCGACCGGACTCGGGGACCTGGTCCGGTGTCCCGTCATGACCCGGGGACCTGGTGTCGGGGTGGTCACCAGACCGTTGTACCCAGGCCGTTGACCCGACATGACCCTGTGACCCGGGGCCTGGGTAAAAATCCAACCCGGGGACCCGGGCATGGGACATGACATGACCCGACCTGGGTCCAGGGTCCCGACCTGACCCGGTGACCTGGGGCCGGTGTCCCCACGTGACCCGCTGACCTGGGTCCGGGGTCCCCACGTGACCCGCTGACCTGGGGCCGGTGTCCCCACGTGACCCGCTGACCTGGGGCCGGTGTCCCCACGTGACCCGGGGTCCTGGTGCCGGGGTGGTCACCGGAACCTGGGAACCAGGCCGGGTGCGCGACATGATCCGGTGACCCGGGGCCGGGTTAACGACCTGTCCAGGGGACCCGGGCCGGGGACCCGACAGGACCCGGTGATCCTTCGCTGGTGTCCTGATGCAACCCGGGGACCCGGGCCGGGGACCCCACGTGACCCGGGGACCTGGGGCCGGGGATGTCACCCGACACTGGTACCCGGGGCAGCGACCCGATACGACCCGGGGCCCTGGGTCCGGGGTCCCGACCTGACCCGGTGACCTGGGGCCAGGGTAACCACCTGACCCGGGGACCCGGGCCGGGGACCCGGTATGACTCCGTCTCCCGGGGCCGGGGTGGTCACCTGACACTGGTACCCGGGACAGCGACCCAACATGACCCGGTGACCCGGGGCCTGGTTAATGACCTGTCCAGGGGACCTGGGCCGGGGACCCGACAGGACCCGGTGATCCTTCGCTGGTGTCCCGATGCAACCCGGGGACCCGGGCCGGGGACCCCACGTGACCCGGGGTCCTGGTGCCGGGGTGGTCATCGGAACCTGGGATCCAGGCTGGGTACCAGACATGACCAGGTGATCTGGGTCCGGGGTCCCCACGTGACCCGCTGACCTGGGGCCGGGGTCACCACGTGACCCGGGGTCCTGGTTCCAGGGTGGTCATCGGCACCTGGGAACCAGGCCAGGTACCCGACACGACCCGGTGACCCGGGGCTGTGGTGTCGACGGACTCGTGGACCTGGGTTCGGGGTCCCGACCTGACGCGGTGACCTGGGGCCGGTGTCCCCACGTGACCCGGGGTCCTGGTGCCGGGGTGGTCACCGGAACCTGCGAACCAGGCCGGGTGCGCGACATGACCCGGTGACCCGGGGCCGGGTTAACGACCTGTCGAAGGGACCCGGGCCGGGGACCCGACAGGACCCGGTGATCCTTCGCTGGTGTCCCGATGCAACCCGGGGACCCGGGCCGGGGACCCCACGTGACCCGGGGACCTGGGGCCGGGGATGTCACCCGACACTGGTACCCGGGGCAGCGACCCGATACGACCCGGGGACCTGGGGTCGGGGTGGTCACCAGACCGTTGTACCCAGGCCGTTGACCCGACATGACCCTGTGACCCGGGGCCTGGGTAAAAATCCAACCCGGGGACCCGGGCATGGGACGTGACATGACCCGACCTGGGTCCGGGGTCCCGACCTGACGCGGTGACCTGGGTCCGGGGTCTCCACGTGACCCGCTGACCTGGGGCCTGTGTCCCCACGTGACCCGGGGTCCTGGTGCCGGGGTGGTCATCGGAACCTGGGAACCAGGCTGGGTACCAGACATGACCAGGTGACCTGGATCCGGGGTCCCCACGTGACCCGGTGACCTGGGGCCGGTGTCCCCACGTGACCCGGTCACCTGGTGCCGGTGTCCCCACGTGACCCGGGGTCCTGGTGCCGGGGTGGTCATCGGAACCTGGGAACCAGGCCAGGTACCCGACACGACCCGGTGACCCGGGGCTGTGGTGTCGACGAACTCGTGGACCTGGGTTCGGGGTCCCGACCTGACGCGGTGACCTGGGGCCGGTGTCCCCACGTGACCCTCTGACCTGGGGCCGGGGTCCCCACGTGACCCGCTGACCTGGGGCCGGGGTCCCCACGTGACCCGGGGTCCTGGTGCCGGGGTGGTCATCAGAACCTGGGAACCAGGCCAGGTACACGTCACAACCCGGTGACCCGGGCCTGTGGTGTCGACGGACTCGTGGACCTGGGTTCGGGGTCCCGACCTGACGCGGTGACCTGGGGCCGGTGTCCCCACGTGACCCGGGGTCCTGGTGCCGGGGTGGTCACCGGAACCTGGGAACCAGGCCGGGTGCGCGACATTATCCGGTGACCCGGGGCCGGGTTAACGACCTGTCCATGGGACCCGGGCCGGGGACCCGACAGGACCCGGTGATCCTTCGCTGGTGTCCCGATGCAACCCGGGGACCCGGGCCGGGGACCCCACGTGATCCGGGGACCTGGGGCCGGGGATGTCACCCGACACTGGTACCCGGGGCAGCGACCCGATACGACCCGGGGACCTGGGTCCGGGGTCCCGACCTGACCCGGTGACCTGGGGCCAGGGTAACCACCTGACCCGGGGACCCGGGCCGGGGACCCGGTATGACTCCGTCTCCCGGGGCCGGGGTGGTCACCTGACACTGGTACCCGGGACAGCGACCCGACATGACCCGGTGACCCGGGGCCGGGGTAACGACCTGTCCAGGGGACCTGGGCCGGGGACCCGACAGGACCCGGTGACCTGATTCCGGGGTGCCGACCTGACCCGGTGACCTGGGTCCGGGGATGTCACCCGACACTGGTACCCGGGGCAGAGACCCGATACGACCCGGGGACCTGGGTCCGGGGTCCCGACCTGACCCGGGGTCCTGGTGCCGGGTTTCCCCCGTGACCCGGGGACCCGGGCTGGGGTCCCAACGTGACCCGGGGTCCTGGTGCCGGGGTCCCCACGTGACCCGCTGACCTGGGGCCGGGGACCCCACGTGACCCGGGGTCCTGGTGCCAGGGTCCCCACGTGACCCGCTGACCTGGGGCCGGGGTCCCCACGTGACCCGGGGTCCTGGTGCCGGGGTCCCCACGTGACCCGCTGACCTGGGGCCGGTGTCCCCACGTGACCCTGGGTCCCGACCTGACCCGGTGACCTTGGGCCAGGGTAACCACCTGACCCGGGGACCCGGGCCGGGGACCCGGTATGACTCCGTCTCCCGGGGCCGGGGTGGTCACCTGACACTGGTACCCGGGACAGCGACCCGACATGACCCGGTGACCCGGGGCCGGGGTAACGACCTGTCCAGGGGACCTGGGCCGGGGACCCGACAGGACCCGGTGATCTGGGGCTTGGGTAAAAACCCGTCCCGGGGACCCGGGCTGGGTCCCGACATGACCCGGTGACCTGGTTCCGGGGTGCCGACCTGACCCGGTGACCTGGGGCTGTGGTGTCGACCGGACTCGGGGACCTGGTCCGGTGTCCCAAATGACCCGGGGACCTGGTGTCGGGGTGGTCACCAGACCGTTGTACCCAGGCCGTTGACCCGACATGACCCTGTGACCCGGGGCCTGGGTAAAAATCCAACCCGGGGACCCGGGCATGGGACGTGACATGACCCGACCTGGGTCCGGGGTCCCGACCTGACCCGGTGACCTGGGTCCGGTGTCCCCACGTGACCCGCTGACCTGGGGCCGGGGTCCCCACGTGACCCGGGGTCCTGGTGCCGGGGTGGTCACCGGAACCTGGGAACCAGGCCGGGTGCGCGACATGACCCGGTGACCCGGGGCCGGGTTAACGACCTGTCCAGGGGACCCGGGCCGGGGACCCGACAGGACCCGCTGATCCTTCGCTGGTGTCCCGATGCAACCCGGGGACCCGGGCCGGGGACCCTACGTGACCCGGGGACCTGGGGCCGGGGATGTCACCCGACACTGGTACCCGGGGCAGCGACCCGATACGACCTGGGGACCTGGGTCCGGGGTCCCGACCTGACCCGGTGACCTGGGGCCAGGGTAACCACCTGACCCGGGGACCCGGGCCGGGGACTCGGTATGACTCCGTCTCCCGGGGCCGGGGTGGTCACCTGACACTGGTACCCGGGACAGCGACCCGACATGACCCGGTGACCCGGGGCTGGGGTAACGACCTGTCCAGGGGACCTGGGCCGGGGACCCGACAGGACCCGGTGACCTGGTTCCGGGGTGCCGACCTGACCCGGTGACCTGGGGCTGTGGTGTCGACCGGACTCGGGGACCTGGTCCGGTGTCCCGTCATGACCCGGGGACCTGGGGTCGGGGTGGTCACCAGACCGTTGTACCCAGGCCGTTGAGCCGACATGACCCTGTGACCCGGGGCCTGGGTAAAAATCCAACCCGGGGACCCGGGCATGGGACATGACATGACCCGACCTGGGTCCGGGGACCCGACAGGACCCGGTGACCTGGGGCCGGGGTCCCCACGTGACCCGGGGACCCGGGCCGGGGTCCCCACGTGACCCGGTGACCTGAGGCCGGGGTCCCCACGTGACCCGGGGTCCTGGTGCCACGGTCACCACGTGACCCGGGGACCCACGCCGGGGTCCCTACGTGACCCGGTGACTTGGTCCGGTGTCCCCACGTGACCAGGTCACCTGCGGCCGGGGTCCCCACGTGACCCAGGGTCCTGGTGCCGGGGTCCCCACGTGACCCGGGGACCCGGGCCGGGGACCCCACGTGACCCGGAGACCTGAGGCCGGGGTCCCCACGTAACCCGGGGTCCTGGTGCCGGGGTCCCCACGTGACCCGGGGACCCGGGCCGGGTTCCCCACGTGACCCGCTGACCTAGTACCGGGGTCCCCACGTGACCCGGTCACCTGGTTCCGGGGTCCCCACCTGACCCGGTGACCTGGGGCCGGTGTCCCCACGTGACCCGGGGTCCTGGTGCCGGGGTCGCCACGTGACCCGCTGACCTGGGGCCGGGGTCCCCACGTGACCCTGGGTCCTGGTGCCGGGGTGGTCACCGGAACCTGGGAACCAGGCCAGGTGCGCGACATGACCCGGTGACCCGGGGCCGGGTTAACGACCTGTCCAGGGGACCTGGGCCGGGGACCCGACAGGACCCGGTGATCCTTCGCTGGTGTTCCGATGCAACCCAGGGACCCGGGCCGGGGACCCCACGTGACCCGCTGACCTGGGTCCGGGGTCCCCACGTGACCCGCTGACCTGGGGCCGGGGTCCCGACCTGACTCGCGGTCCTGGTGCCGGGGTCCCCACGTGACCCTCTGACCTGGGGCCGGGGTCCCCACGTGACCCTGGGTCCTGGTGCCGGGGTGGTCACCGGAACCTGGGAACCAGGCCGGGTGCGCGACATGACCCGGTGACCCGGGGCCGGGTTAACGACCTGTCCAGAGGACCCGGGCCGGGGACCCGACAGGACCCGGTGATCCTTCGCTGGTGTCCCGATGCAACCCGGGGACCCGGGGTGGGGACCCCACGTGACCCGGGGACCTGGGGCAGGGGATGTCACCCGACACTGGTACCCGGGGCAGCGACCCGATACGACCCGGGGACCTGGGTCCGGGGTCCCGACCTGACCCGGTGACCTGGGGCCAGGGTAACCACCTGACCCGGGGACCCGGGCCGGGGACCCGGTATGACTCCGTCTCCCGGGGCCGGCGTGGTCACCTGACACTGGTACCCGGGACAGCGACCCGACATGACCCGGTGACCCGGGGCCGGGGTAACGACCTGTCCAGGGGACCTGGGCCGGGGACCCGACAGGACCCGGTGACCTGGTTCCGGGGTGCCGACCTGACCCGGTGACCTGGGGCTGTGGTGTCGACCGGACTCGGGGACCTGGTCCGGTGTCCCGTCATGACTCGGGGACCTGGGGTCGGGGTGGTCACCAGACCGTTGTACCCAGGCCGTTGACCCGACATGACCCTGTGACCCGGGGCCTGGGTAAAAATCCGACCCGGGGACCCGGGCATGGGACGTGACATGACCCGACCTGGGTCCGGGGTCCCGACCTGACCCGGTGACCTGGGTCCGGTGTCCCCACGTGACCCGCTGACCTGGGTCCGGGGTCCCCACGTGACCCGCTGACCTGGGGCCGGTGTCCCCACGTGACCCGCTGACCTGGGTCCGGGGTCCCCACGTGACCCGCTGACCTGGGGCCGGGGACCCCACGTGACCCGGGGACCTGGGGCCGGGGATATCACCCGACACTGGTACCCGGGGCAGCGACCCGATACGACCCGGGGACCTGGGTCCGGGGTCCCGACCTGACCCGGTGACCTGGGGCCAGGGTAACCACCTGACCCGGGGACCCGGGCCGGGGACCCGGTATGACTCCGTCTCCCGGGGCCGGGGTGGTCACCTGACACTGGTACCCGGGACAGCGACCCGACATGACCCGGTGACCCGGGGCCGGGGTAACGACCTGTCCAGGGGACCTGGGCCGGGGACCCGACAGGACCCGGTGACCTGGTTCCGGGGTGCCGACCTGACCCGGTGACCTGGGGCCGGGGATGTCACCCGACACTGGTACCCGGGGCAGAGACCCGATACGACCCGGGGACCTGGGTCCGGGGTCCCGACCTGACCCGGGGTCCTGGTGCCGGGTTCCCCCCGTGACCCGGGGACCCGGGCTGGGGTCCCCACGTGACCCGGAGTCCTGGTGCCGGGGTCCCCACGTGACCCGCTGACCTGGGGCCGGGGACCCCACGTGACCCGGGGTCCTGGTGCCAGGGTCCCCACGTGACCCGCTGACCTAGGGCCGGGGTCCCCACGTGACCCGCTGACCTGGTGCCGGGGTCCCCACGTGACCCGCTGACCTGGGGCCGGTGTCCCCACGTGACCCTGGGTCCTGGTGCCGGGGTGGTCACTTGACACTGGTACCCGGGACAGTGACCCGACATGACCCGGTGACCCGGGGCCGGGGTAACGACCTGTCCAGGGGACCTGGGCCGGGGACCCGACAGGACCCGGTGATCTGGGGCTTGGGTAAAAACCCGTCCCGGGGACCCGGGCTGGGTCCCGACATGACCCGGTGACCTGGTTCCGGGGTGCCGACCTGAACCCGTGACCTGGGGCTGTGGTGTCGACCGGACTCGGGGACCTGGTCCGGTGTCCCGCATGACCCGGGGACCTGGTGTCGGGGTGGTCACCAGACCGTTGTACCCAGGCCGTTGACCCGACATGACCCTGTGACCCGGGGCCTGGGTAAAAATCCAACCCGGGGACCCGGGCATGGGACGTGACATGACCCGACCTGGGTCCGGGGTCCCGACCTGACCCGGTGACCTGGGGCCGGTGTCCCCATGTGACCCGGTGACCTGGGGCCGGTGTCCCCACGTGACCCGGGGTCCTGGTGCCGGGGTGGTCACCGGAACCTGGGAACCAGGCCGGGTGCGCGACATGACCCGGTGACCCGGGGCCGGGTTAACGACCTGTCCAGGGGACCCGGGCCGGGGACCCGACAGGACCCGGTGATCCTTCGCTGGTGTCCCGATGCAACCCTGGGACCCGGGCCGGGGACCCTACGTGACCCGGGGACATGGGGCCGGGGATGTCACCCGACACTGGTACCCGGGGCAGCGACCCGATACGACCCGGGGACCTGGGTCCGGGGTCCCGACCTGACCCGGTGACCTGGGGCCAGGGTAACCACCTGACCCGGGGACCCGGGCCGGGGACTCGGTATGACTCCGTCTCCCGGGGCCGGCGTGGTCACCTGACACTGGTACCCGGGACAGCGACCCGACATGACCCGGTGACCCGGGGCCGGGGTAACGACCTGTCCAGGGGACCTGGGCCGGGGACCCGACAGGACCCGGTGACCTGGTTCCGGGGTGCCGACCTGACCCGGTGACCTGGGGCTGTGGTGTCGACCGGACTCGGGGACCTGGTCCGGTGTCCCGTCATGACCCGGGGACCTGGGGTCGGGGTGGTCACCAGACCGTTGTACCCAGGCCGTTGACCCGACATGACCCTGTGACCCGGGGCCTGGGTAAAAATCCGACCCGGGGACCCGGGCATGGGACGTGACATGACCCGACCTGGGTCCGGGGTCCCGACCTGACCCGGTGACCTGGGTCCGGTGTCCCCACGTGACCCGCTGACCTGGGTCCGGGGTCCCCACGTGACCCGGTGACCTGGTGCCGGTGTCCCCACGTGACCCGGTCACCTGGGGCCGGTGTCCCCACGTGACCCGGTGACCTGGTGCCGGGGTCCCCACGTGACCCTCTGACCTGGGGCCGGGGTCCCCACGTGACCCGGTGTCCTGGTGCCGGCGAGGTCACCGGAACCTGGGAACCAGGCCGGGTGCGCGACATGACCCGGTGACCCAGGGCCGGGTTAACGACCTGTCCAGGGGACCCGGGCCGGGGACCCGACAGGACCCGGTGATCCTTCGCTGGTGTCCCGATGCAACCCGGGGACCCGGGCCAGGGACCCCACGTGACCCGGGGACCTGGGGCCGGGGATGTCACCCGACACTGGTACCCGGGGCAGCGACCCGATACGACCCGGGGACCTGGGTCCGGGGTCCCGACCTGACCCGGTGACCTGGGGCCAGGGTAACCTCCTGACCCGGGGACCCGGGCCGGGGACCCGGTATGACTCCGTCTCCCGGGGCCGGGGTGGTCACCTGACACTGGTACCCGGGACAGTGACCCGACATGACCCGGTGACCCGGGGCCGGGGTAACGACCTGTCCAGGGGACCTGGGCCGGGGACCCGACAGGACCCGGTGACCTGGTTCCGGGGTGCCGACCTGACCCGGTGACCTGGGGCTGTGGTGTCGACCGGACTCGGGGACCTGGTCCGGTGTCCCGTCATGACCCGGGGACCTGGGGTCGGGGTGGTCACCAGACCGTTGTACCCAGGCCGTTGAGCCGACATGACCCTGTGACCCGGGGCCTGGGTAAAAATCCGACCCGGGGCCTGGGTAAAAATCCAACCCGGGGACCCGGGCATGGGACATGACATGACCCGACCTGGGTCCGGGGTCCCGACCTGACCCGGTGACCTGGGGCCGGTGTCCCCACGTGACCCGCTGACCTGGGTCCGGGGTCCCCACGTGACCCGGTGACCTGAGGCCGGTGTCCCCACGTGACCCGCTGACCTGGGGCCGGTATCCCCACGTGACCCTGGGTCCTGGTGCCGGGGAGGTCACCGGAACCTGGGAACCAGGCCGGGTGCGCGACATGACCCGGTGACCCGGGGCCGGGTTAACGACCTGTCCAGGGGACCCCGGCCGGGGACCCGACAGGACCCGGTGATCCTTCGCTGGTGTCCCGATGCAACCCGGGGACCCGGGCCGGGGACCCCATGTGACCCGGGGACCTGGGGCCGGGGATGTCACCCGACACTGGTACCCAGGGCAGCGACCCGATACGACCCGGGGACCTGGGTCCGGGGTCCCGACCTGACCCGGTGACCTGGGGCCAGGGTAACCACCTGACCCGGGGAACCGGGCCGGGGACCCGGTATGACTCCGTCTCCCGGGGCCGGGGTGGTCACCTGACACTGGTACCCGGGACAGCGACCCGACATGACCCGGTGACCCGGGGCCGGGGTAACGACCTGTCCAGGGGACCTGGGCCGGGGACCCGACAGGACACGGAGACCTGGGGCTTGGGTAAAAACCTGTCCCGGGGACCCGGGCTGGGTCCCGACATGACCCGGTGACCTGGTTCCGGGGTGCCGACCTGACCCGGTGACCTGGGGCCGGTGTCCCCAAGTGACCCGGGGACCCGGGCCGGGGTCCCCACGTGACCCGGTGACCTGGGGCCAGGGTTCCCCACGTGACCCGGGGACCCGGGCCGGGGTCCCCACGTGACCCGGTGACCTGGGGCCGGGGTCCCCACGTGACCCGGTGACCTGGGCCGGTGTCCCCACGTGACCCGGTCACCTGCGGCCGGGGTCCCCACGTGACCCGGGGTCCTGGTGCCGGGGTCCCCACGTGACCCGGGGATCCGGGTCGGGGACCCCACGTGACCCGGTGACCTGGGGCCGGGGTCCCCAAGTAACCCGGGGTCCTGGTGCCGGGGTCCCCACGTGACCCGGGGACCCGGGCCGGGGTCCCCACGTGACACGGGGTCCTGGTGCCGGTGTCCCCACGTGACCCGGTCACCTGGGGCCGGGGTCCCCACGTGACCCGGGGACCCGGGCCGGGGACCCCACGTGACCCGCTGACCTGGGGCCGGGGATGCCACCCGACACTGGTACCCGGGGCAGAGACCCGATACGACCCGGGGACCTGGGTCCGGGGTCCCGACCTGACCCGGGGTCCTGGTGCCGGGTTCCCCCCGTGACCCGGGGACCCGGGCCGGGGTCCCCACGTGACCCGGGGTCCTGGTGCCGGTGTCCCCACGTGACCCGTCACCTGGGGCCGGGGTCCCCACGTTACCCGCTGACCTGGGGCCGGGGTCCCCACGTGACCCGCTGACCTGGTGCCGGGTTCCCCACGTGACCCGCTGACCTGGGGCCGGGGTCCCCACGTGACCCTGGGTCCTGGTGCCGGGGTGGTCACCGGAACCTGGGAACCAGGCCGGGTGCGCGACATGACCCGGTGACCCGGGGCCGGGTTAACGACCTGTCCAGGGGACCCGGGCCGGGGACCCGACAGGACCCGGTGATCCTTCGCTGGTGTCCCGATGCAACCCGGGGACCCGGGCCGGGGACCCCATGTGACCCGGGGACCTGGGGCCGGGGTCCCGACCTGACCCGGTGACCTGGGGCCAGGGTAACCACCTGACCCGGGGACCCGGGCCGGGGACTCGGTATGACTCCGTCTCCCGGGGCCGGCGTGGTCACCTGACACTGGTACCCGGGACAGCGACCCGACATGACCCGGTGACCCGGGGCCGGGGTAACGACCTGTCCAGGGGACCTGGGCCGGGGACCCGACTGGACCCGGTGACCTGGTTCCGGGGTGCCGACCTGACCCGGTGACCTGGGGCTGTGGTGTCGACCGGACTCGGGGACCTGGTCCGGTGTCCCGTCATGACCCGGGGACCTGGTGTCGGGGTGGTCACCAGACCGTTGTACCCAGGCCGTTGACCCGACATGACCCTGTGACCCGGGGCCTGGGTAAAAATCCGACCCGGGGCCTGGGTAAAAATCCAACCCGGGGACCCGGGCATGGGACATGACATGACCCGACCTGGGTCCGGGGTCCCGACCTGACCCGGTGACCTGGGGCCGGTGTCCCCACGTGACCCGCTGACCTGGGTCCGGGGTCCCCACGTGACCCGGTGACCTGGGGCCGGTGTCCCCACGTGACCCGCTGACCTGGGGCCGGTATCCCCACGTGACCCGGGGTCCTGGTGCCGGGGTGGTCACCGGAACCTGGGAACCAGGCCGGGTGCGCGACATGACCCGGTGACCCGGGGCCGGGTTAACGACCTGTCCAGGGGACCCGGGCTGGGGACCCGACAGGACCCGGTGATCCTTCGCTGGTGTCCCGATGCAACCCGGGGACCCGGGCCGGGGACCCCATGTGACCCGGGGACCTGGGGCCGGGGATGTCACCCGACACTGGTACCCGGGGCAGCGACCCGATACGACCCGGGGACCTGGGTCCGGGGTCCCGACCTGACCCGGTGACCTGGGGCCAGGGTAACCACCTGACCCGGGGACCCGGGCCGGGGACCCGGTATGACTCCGTCTCCCGGGGCCGGGGTGGTCACCTGACACTGGTACCCGGGACAGCGACCCGACATGACCCGGTGACCCGGGGCCGGGGTAACGACCTGTCCAGGGGACCTGGGCCGGGGACCCGACAGGACCCGGATACCTGGGGCTTGGGTAAAAACCCGTCCCGGGGACCCGGGCTTGGTCCCGACATGACCCGGTGACCTGGTTCCGGGGTGCCGACCTGACCCGGTGACCTGGGGCCGGGTTAACGACCTGTCCAGGGGACCCGGGCCGGGGACCCGACAGGACCCGGTGATCCTTCGCTGGTGTTCCGATGCAACCCGGGGACCCGGGCCGGGGACCCCACGTGACCCGGGGACCTGGGGCCGGGGATGTCACCCGACACTGGTACCCGGGGCAGCGACCCGATACGACCCGGGGACCTGGGTCCGGGGTGCCGACCTGACCCGGTGACCTGGGGCTGTGGTGTCGACCGGACTCGGGGACCTGGTCCGGTGTCCCGTCATGACTCGGGGACCTGGGGTCGGGGTGCTCACCAGACCGTTGTACCCAGGCCGTTGAGCCGACATGACCCTGTGACCCGGGGCCTGGGTAAAAATCCGACCCGGGGCCTGGGTAAAAACCCGTCCCGGGGACCCGGGCTGGGTCCCGACATGACCCGGTGACCTGGGTCCGGGGTCCCGACCTGACCCGGTAACCTGGGGCCGGTGTCCCCAAGTGACCCGGGGACCCGGGCCGGGGTCCCCACGTGACCCGGTGACCTGGGGCCAGGGTTCCCCACGTGACCCGGGGACCCGGGCCGGGGTCCCCACGTGACCCGGTGACCTGGGGCCGGGGTCCCCACGTGACCCGGGGTCCTGGTGCCGCGGTCACCACGTGACCCGGGGACCCGGTCCGGGGTCCCCACGTGACCCGGTGACCTGGGCCGGTGTCCCCACGTGACCCGGTCACCTGCGGCCGGGGTCCCCACGTGACCCGGGGTCCTGGTGCCGGGGTCCCCACGTGACCCGGGGACCCGGGCCGGGGACCCCACGTGACCCGGTGACCTGGGGCCGGGGTCCCCAAGTAACCCGGGGTCCTGGTGCCGGGGTCCTCACGTGACCCGGGGACCCGGGCCGGGGTCCCCACGTGACATGGGGTCCTGGTGCCGGTGTCCCCACGTGACCCGGTCACCTGGGGCCGGGGTCCCCACGTGACCCGGGGACCCGGGCCTGGGACCCCCCTTGACCCGCTGACCTGGGGCCGGGGATGTCACCCGACACTGGTACCCGGAGCAGAGACCCGATACGACCCGGGGACCTGGGTCCGGGGTCCCGACCTGACCCGGGGTCCTGGTGCCGGGTTCCCCCCGTGACCCGGGGACACGGGCCGGGGTCCCCACATGACCCGGGGTCCTGGTGCCGGTGTCCCCACGTGACCCGTCACCTGGGGCCGGGGTCCCCACGTGACCCGGGGTCCTGGTGCCGGGGTCCCCACGTGACCCGCTGACCTGGGGCCGGGGACCCCACGTGACCCGGGGTCCAGGTGCCGGGGTCCCCACATGACCCGCTGACCTGGGGCCGGGGTCCCCACGTGACCGGCTGACCTGGTGCCGGTGTCCCCACGTGACCCGCTGACCTGGGGCCGGTGTCCCCACGTGACCCGGGGTCCTGGTGCCGGGGTGGTCACCGGAACCTGGGAACCAGGCCGGGTGCGCGACATGACCCGGTGACCCGGGGCCGGGTTAACGACCTGTCCAGGGGACCCGGGCCGGGGACCCGACAGGACCCGGTGATCCTTCGCTGGTGTCCCGATGCAACCCGGGGACCCGGGCCGGGGACCCCACGTGACCCGCTGACCTGGGGCCGGGGATGTCACCCGACACTGGTACCCGGGGCAGCGACCCGATATGACCCGGGGACCTGGGTCCGGGGTCCCGACCTGACCCGGTGACCTGGGGCCAGGGTAACCACCTGACCCGGGGACCCGGGCCGGGGACTCGGTATGACTCCGTCTCCCGGGGCCGCCGTGGTCACCTGACACTGGTACCCGGGACAGCGACCCGACATGACCCGGTGACCCGGGGCCGGGGTAACGACCTGTCCAGGGGACCTGGGCCGGGGACCCGACAGGACCCGGTGATCTGGGGCTTGGGTAAAAACCCGTCCCGGGGACCCGGGCTGGGTCCCGACATGACCTGGTGACCTGGTTCCGGGGTGCCGACCTGACCCGGTGACCTGGGGCGGTGGTGTCGACCGGACTCGGGGACCTGGTCCGGTGTCCCGCATGACCCGGGGACCTGGTGTCGGGGTGGTCACCAGACCGTTGTACCCAGGCCGTTGACCCGACATGACCCTGTGACCCGGGGCCTGGGTAAAAATCCAACCCGGGGACCCGGGCATGGGACGTGACATGACCCGACCAGGGTCCGGGGTCCCGACCTGACCCGGTGACCTGGGGCCGGTATCCCCACGTGACCCGGTGACCTGGGGCCGGGGTCCCCACGTGACCCGGGGTCCTGGTGCCGGGGTGGTCACCGGAACCTGGGAACCAGGCCGGGTGCGCGACATGACCCGGTGACCCGGGGCCGGGTTAACGACCTGTCCAGGGGACCCGGGCCGGGGACCCGACAGGACCCGGTGATCCTTCGCTGGTGTCCCGATGCAACCCGGGGACCCGGGCCGGGGACCCCACGTGACCCGGGGACCTGGGGCCGGGGATGTCACCCGACACTGGTACCCGGGGCAGCGACCCGATACGACCCGGGGACCTGGGTCCGGGGTCCCGACCTGACCCGGTGACCTGGGGCCAGGGTAACCACCTGACCCGGGGACCCGGGCCGGGGACTCGGTATGACTCCGTCTCCCGGGGCCGGCGTGGTCACCTGACACTTGTACCCGGGACAGCGACCTGACATGACCCGGTGACCCGGGGCCGGGGTAACGACCTGTCCAGGGGACCTGGGCCGGGGACCCGATACGACCCGGTGACCTGGGTCCGGGGTCCCGACCTGACCCGGTGACCTGGGGCCAGGGTAACCACCTGACCCGGGGACCCGGGCCCGGGACTCGGTATGACTCCGTCTCCCGGGGCCGGCGTGGTCACCTGACACTGGTACCCGGGACAGCGACCTGACATGACCCGGTGACCCGGGGCCGGGGTAACGACCTGTCCAGGGGACCTGGGCCGGGGACCCGACAGGACCCGGAGACCTGGGGCTTGGGTAAAAACCCGTCCCGGGGACCCGGGCTGGGTCCCGACATGACCCGGTGACCTGGTTCCGGGGTGCCGACCTGACCCGGTGACCCGGGGCCGGGTTAACGACCTGTCCAGGGGACCCGGGCCGGGGACCCGACAGGACCAGGTGATCCTTCGCTGGTGTTCCGATGCAACCCGGGGACCCGGGCCGGGGACCCCACGTGACCCGGGGTCCTGGTGCCGGGTCCCCACGTGACCCGGGGTCCTGGTGCCGGGGTCCCCACGTGACCCGGTCACCTGGGGCCGGGGACCCCACGTGACCCGCTGACCTGGGGCCGGGGATGTCACCCGACACTGGTACCCGGGGCAGCGACCCGATACGACCCGGGGACCTGGGTCCGGGGTCCCGACCTGACCCGGTGACCTGGGGCCAGGGTAACCACCTGACCCGGGGACCCGGGCCGGGGACTCGGTATGACTCCGTCTCCCGGGGCCGGCGTGGTCACCTGACACTGGTACCCGGGACAGCGACCTGACATGACCCGGTGACCCGGGGCCGGGGTAACGACCTGTCCAGGGGACCTGGGCCGGGGACCCGACAGGACCCGGTGACCTGGTTCCGGGGTGCCGACCTGACCCGGTGACCTGGGGCTGTGGTGTCGACCGGACTCGGGGACCTGGTCCGGTGTCCCGTCATGACTCGGGGACCTGGGGTCGGGGTGGTCACCAGACCGTTGTACCCAGGCCGTTGACCCGACATGACCCTGTGACCCGGGGCCTGGGTAAAAATCCGACCCGGGGCCTGGGTAAAAACCCGTCCCGGGGACCCGGGCTGGGTCCCGACATGACCCGGTGACCTGGGTCCGGGGTCCCGACCTGACCCGGTGACCTGGGGCCGGTGTCCCCAAGTGACCCGGGGACCCGGGCCGGGGTCCCCCCGTGACCCGGTGACCTGGGGCCAGGGTTCCCCACGTGACCCGGGGACCCGGGCCGGGGTCCCCACGTGACCCGGTTACCTGGGGCCGGGGTTCCCACGTGACCCGGGGTCCTGGTGCCGCGGTCACCACGTGACCCGGGGACCCGGGCCGGGGTCCCCACGTGACCCGGTGACCTGGGCCGGTGTCCCCACGTGACCCGGTCACCTGCGGCCGGGGTCCCCACGTGACCCGGGGTCCTGGTGCCGGGGTCCCCACGTGACCCGGGGACCCGGGCCGGGGTCCCCACGTGACCCGGGGTCCTGGTGCCGGTGTCCCCACGTGACCCTGTCACCTGGGGCCGGGGTCCCCATGTGACCCGGGGACCCGGGCCGGGGACCCCACGTGACCCGCTGACCTGGGGCCGGGGATGTCACCCGACACTGGTACCCGGGGCAGCGACCCGATACGACCCGGGGACCTGGGTCCGGGGTCCCGACCTGACCCGGTGACCTGGGGCCAGGGTAACCACCTGACCCGGGGACCCGGGCCGGGGACTCGGTATGACTCCGTCTCCCGGGGCCGGCGTGGTCACCTGACACTGGTACCCGGGACAGCGACCTGACATGACCCGGTGACCCGGGGCCGGGGTAACGACCTGTCCAGGGGACCTGGGCCGGGGACCCGACAGGACCCGGTGACCTGGTTCCGGGGTGCCGACCTGACCCGGTGACCTGGGGCTGTGGTGTCGACCGGACTCGGGGACCTGGTCCGGTGTCCCGTCATGACTCGGGGACCTGGGGTCGGGGTGGTCACCAGACCGTTGTACCCAGGCCGTTGACCCGACATGACCCTGTGACCCGGGGCCTGGGTAAAAATCCGACCCGGGGCCTGGGTAAAAACCCGTCCCGGGGACCCGGGCTGGGTCCCGACATGACCCGGTGACCTGGGTCCGGGGTCCCGACCTGACCCGGTGACCTGGGGCCGGTGTCACCAAGTGACCCGGGGACCCGGGCCGGGGTCCCCACGTGACCCGGTGACCTGGGGCCAGGGTTCCCCACGTGACCCGGGGACCCGGGCCGGGGTCCCCACGTGACCCGGTGACCTGGGGCCGGGGTCCCCACGTGACCCGGGGTCCTGGTGCCGCGGTCACCACGTGACCCGGGGACCCGGGCCGGGGTCCCCACGTGACCCGGTGACCTGGGCCGGTGTCCCCACGTGACCCGGTCACCTGCGGCCGGGGTCCCCACGTGACCCGGGGTCCTGGTGCCGGGGTCCCCACGTGACCCGGGGACCCGGGCCGGGGACCCCACGTGACCCGGTGACCTGGGGCCGGGGTCCCCAAGTAACCCGGGGTCCTGGTGCCGGGGTCCCCACGTGACCCGGGGACCCGGGCCGGGGTCCCCACGTGACACGGGGTCCTGGTGCCGGTGTCCCCACGTGACCCGGTCACCTGGGGCCGGGGTCCCCACGTGACCCGGGGACCCGGGCCGGGGACCCCACGTGACCCGGGGACCTGGGGCCGGGGATGTCACCCGACACTGGTACCCGGGGCAGCGACCCGATACGACCCGGGGACCTGGGTCCGGGGTCCCGACCTGACCCGGTGACCTGGGGCCAGGGTAACCACCTGACCCGGGGACCCGGGCCGGGGACTCGGTATGACTCCGTCTCCCGGGGCCGGCGTGGTCACCTGACACTGGTACCCGGGACAGCGACCTGACATGACCCGGTGACCCGGGGCTGGGGTAACGACCTGTCCAGGGGACCTGGGCCGGGGACCCGACAGGACCCGGTGACCTGGTTCCGGGGTGCCGACCTGACCCGGTGACCTGGGGCTGTGGTGTCGACCGGACTCGGGGACCTGGTCCGGTGTCCCGTCATGACCCGGGGACCTGGGGTCGGGGTGGTCACCAGACCCTTGTACCCAGGCCGTTGACCCGACATGACCCTGTGACCCGGGGCCTGGGTAAAAATCCAACCCGGGGACCCGGGCATGGGACGTGACATGACCCGACCTGGGTCCGGGGTCCCGACCTGACCCGGTGACCTGGGTCCGGTGTCCCCACGTGACCCGCTGACCTGGGTCCGGGGTCCCCACGTGAACCGGTGACCTGGTGCCGGTGTCCCCACGTGACCCGGTCACCTGGGGCCGGGGTCCCCACGTGACCCGGTGACCTGGGTCCGGGGTCCCCACGTGACCCGCTGACCTGGGGCCGGGGTCCCCACGTGACCCGGGGTCCTGGTGCCGGGGAGGTCACCGGAACCTGGGAACCAGGCCGGGTGCGCGACATGACCCGGTGACCCAGGGCCGGGTTAACGACCTGTCCAGGGGACCCGGGCCGGGGACCCGACAGGACCCGGTGATCCTTCGCTGGTGTCCCGATGCAACCCGGGGACCCGGGCCAGGGACCCCACGTGACCCGGGGACCTGGGGCCGGGGATGTCACCCGACACTGGTACCCGGGGCAGCGACCCGATACGACCCGGGGACCTGGGTCCGGGGTCCCGACCTGACCCGGTGACCTGGGGCCAGGGTAACCACCTGACCCGGGGACCCGGGCCGGGGACCCGGTATGACTCCGTCTCCCGGGGCCGGGGTGGTCACCTGACACTGGTACCCGGGACAGTGACCCGACATGACCCGGTGACCCGGGGCCGGGGTAACGACCTGTCCAGGGGACCTGGGCCGGGGACCCGACAGGACCCGGTGACCTGGTTCCGGGGTGCCGACCTGACCCGGTGACCTGGGGCTGTGGTGTCGACCGGACTCGGGGACCTGGTCCGGTGTCCCGTCATGACCCGGGGACCTGGGGTCGGGGTGGTCACCAGACCGTTGTACCCAGGCCGTTGACCCGACATGACCCTGTGACCCGGGGCCTGGGTAAAAATCCGACCCGGGGCCTGGGTAAAAATCCAACCCGGGGACCCGGGCATGGGATATGACATGACCCGACCTTGGTCCGGGGTCCCGACCTGACCCGGTGACCTGGGGCCGGTGTCCCCACGTGACCCGGTCACCTGGGTCCGGGGTCCCCACGTGACCCGGTGACCTGGGGCCGGTGTCCCCACGTGACCCGCTGACCTGGGGCCGGGGTCCCCACGTGACCCGGGGTCCTGGTGCCGGGGTGGTCACCGGAACCTGGGAACCAGGCCGGGTGCGCGACATGACCCGGTGACCCAGGGCCGGGTTAACGACCTGTCCAGGGGACCCGGGCCGGGGACCCGACAGGACCCGGTGATCCTTCGCTGGTGTCCCGATGCAACCCGGGGACCCGGGCCGGGGACCCCATGTGACCCGGGGACCTGGGGCCGGGGATGTCACCCGATACTGGTACCCGGGGCAGCGACCCGATACGACCCGGGGACCTGGGTCCGGGGTCCCGACCTGACCCGGTGACCTGGGGCCAGGGTAACCACCTGACCCGGGGACCCGGGCCGGGGACCCGGTATTACTCCGTCTCCCGGGGCCGGCGTGGTCACCTGACACTGGTACCCGGGACAGCGACCCGACATGACCCGGTGACCCGGGGCCGGGGTAACGACCTGTCCAGGGGACCTGGGCCGGGGACCCGACAGGACCCGGAGACCTGGGGCTTGGGTAAAAACCTGACCCGGGGACCCGGGCTGGGTCCCGACATGACCCGGTGACCTGGTTCCGGGGTGCCGACCTGACCCGGTGACCTGGGGCCGGTGTCCCCAAGTGACCCGGGGACCCGGGCCGGGGTCCCCACGTGACCCGGTGACCTGGGGCCGGGGTCCCCACGTGACCCGGGGTCCTGGTGCCGCGGTCACCACGTGACCCGGGGACCCGGGCCGGGGTCCCCACGTGACCCGGTGACCTGGGCCGGTGTCCCCACGTGACCCGGTCACCTGCGGCCGGGGTCCCCACGTGACCCGGGGTCCTGGTGCCGGGGTCCCCACGTGACCCGGGGATCCGGGCCGGGGACCCCACGTGACCCGGTGACCTGGGGCCGGGGTCCCCAAGTAACCCGGGGTCCTGGTGCCGGGGTCCCCACGTGACCCGGGGACCTGGGCCGGGGTCCCCACGTGACACGGGGTCCTGGTGCCGGTGTCCCCACGTGACCCGGTCACCTGGGGCCGGGGTCCCCACGTGACCCGGTCACCTGGGGCCGGGGTCCCCACGTGACCCGGGGACCCGGGCCGGGGACCCCACGTGACCCGCTGACCTGGGGCCGGGGATGTCACCCGACACTGGTACCCGGGGCAGAGACCCGATACGACCCGGGGACCTGGGTCCGGGGTCCCGACCTGACCCGGGGTCCTGGTGCCAAGTTCCCCCCGTGACCCGGGGACCCGGGCCGAGGTCCCCACGTGACCCGGGGTCCTGGTGCCGGTGTCCCCACGTGACCCGTCACCTGGGGCCGGAGTCCCCACGTGACCCGGGGTCCTGGTGCCGGGGTCCCCACGTGACCCGCTGACCTGGGGCCGGGGACCCCACGTGACCCGGGGTCCTGGTGCCGGGGTCCCCACGTGACCCGCTGACCTGGTGCCGGGGTGCCGACCTGACCCGGTGACCTGGGGCCGGGGTCCCCACGTGACCCTGGGTCCTGGTGCCGGGGTGGTCACCGGAACCTGGGAACCAGGCCGGGTGCGCGACATGACCCGGTGACCCGGGGCCGGGTTAACGACCTGTCCAGGGGACCCGGGCCGGGGACCCGACAGGACCCGGTGATCCTTCGCTGGTGTCCCGATGCAACCCGGGGACCCGGGCCGGGGACCCCACGTGACCCAGGGACCTGGGGCCGGGGATGTCACCCGACACTGGTACCCGGGGCAGCGACCCGATACGACCTGGGGACCTGGGTCCGGGGTCCCGACCTGACCCGGTGACCTGGGGCCAGGGTAACCACCTGACCCGGGGACCCGGGCAGGGGACTCGGTATGACTCCGTCTCCCGGGGCCAGCGTGGTCACCTGACACTGGTACCCGGGACAGCGACCCGACATGACCCGGTGACCCGGGGCCGGGGTAACGACCTGTCCAGGGGACCTGGGCCGGGGACCCGACAGGACCCGGTGACCTGGTTCCGGGGTGCCGACCTGACCCGGTGACCTGGGGCTGTGGTGTCGACCGGACTCGGGGACCTGGTCCGGTGTCCCGTCATGACCCGGGGACCTGGGGTCGGGGTGGTCACCAGACCGTTGTACCCAGGCCGTTGACCCGACATGACCCTGTGACCCGGGGCCTGGGTAAAAATCCGACCCGGGGCCTGGGTAAAAATCCAACCCGGGGACCCGGGCATGGGATATGACATGACCCGACCTTGGTCCGGGGTCCCGACCTGACCCGGTGACCTGGGGCCGGTGTCCCCACGTGACCCGGTCACCTGGGTCCGGGGTCCCCACGTGACCCGGTGACCTGGGGCCGGTGTCCCCACGTGACCCGCTGACCTGGGGCCGGGGTCCCCACGTGACCCGGGGTCCTGGTGCCGGGGTGGTCACCGGAACCTGGGAACCAGGCCGGGTGCGCGACATGACCCGGTGACCCAGGGCCGGGTTAACGACCTGTCCAGGGGACCCGGGCCGGGGACCCGACAGGACCCGGTGATCCTTCGCTGGTGTCCCGATGCAACCCGGGGACCCGGGCCGGGGACCCCATGTGACCCGGGGACCTGGGGCCGGGGATGTCACCCGATACTGGTACCCGGGGCAGCGACCCGATACGACCCGGGGACCTGGGTCCGGGGTCCCGACCTGACCCGGTGACCTGGGGCCAGGGTAACCACCTGACCCGGGGACCCGGGCCGGGGACCCGGTATTACTCCGTCTCCCGGGGCCGGCGTGGTCACCTGACACTGGTACCCGGGACAGCGACCCGACATGACCCGGTGACCCGGGGCTTGGGTAAAAACCTGACCCGGGGACCCGGGCTGGGTCCCGACATGACCCGGTGACCTGGTTCCGGGGTGCCGACCTGACCCGGTGACCTGGGGCCGGTGTCCCCAAGTGACCCGGGGACCCGGGCCGGGGTCCCCACGTGACCCGGTGACCTGGGGCCGGGGTCCCCACGTGACCCGGGGTCCTGGTGCCGCGGTCACCACGTGACCCGGGGACCCGGGCCGGGGTCCCCACGTGACCCGGTGACCTGGGCCGGTGTCCCCACGTGACCCGGTCACCTGCGGCCGGGGTCCCCACGTGACCCGGGGTCCTGGTGCCGGGGTCCCCACGTGACCCGGGGATCCGGGCCGGGGACCCCACGTGACCCGGTGACCTGGGGCCGGGGTCCCCAAGTAACCCGGGGTCCTGGTGCCGGGGTCCCCACGTGACCCGGGGACCCGGGCCGGGGTCCCCACGTGACACGGGGTCCTGGTGCCGGTGTCCCCACGTGACCCGGTCACCTGGGGCCGGGGTCCCCACGTGACCCGGGGACCCGGGCCGGGGACCCCACGTGACCCGCTGACCTGGGGCCGGGGATGTCACCCGACACTGGTACCCGGGGCAGAGACCCGATACGACCCGGGGACCTGGGTCCGGGGTCCCGACCTGACCCGGGGTCCTGGTGCCAGGTTCCCCCCGTGACCCGGGGACCCGGGCCGAGGTCCCCACGTGACCCGGGGTCCTGGTGCCGGTGTCCCCACGTGACCCGTCACCTGGGGCCGGGGTCCCCACGTGACCCGGGGTCCTGGTGCCGGGGTCCCCACGTGACCCGCTGACCTGGGGCCGGGGACCCCACGTGACCCGGGGTCCTGGTGCCGGGGTCCCCACGTGACCCGCTGACCTGGTGCCGGGGTGCCGACCTGACCCGGTGACCTGGGGCCGGGGTCCCCACGTGACCCTGGGTCCTGGTGCCGGGGTGGTCACCGGAACCTGGGAACCAGGCCGGGTGCGCGACATGACCCGGTGACCCGGGGCCGGGTTAACGACCTGTCCAGGGGACCCGGGCCGGGGACCCGACAGGACCCGGTGATCCTTCGCTGGTGTCCCGATGCAACCCGGGGACCCGGGCCGGGGACCCCACGTGACCCAGGGACCTGGGGCCGGGGATGTCACCCGACACTGGTACCCGGGGCAGCGACCCGATACGACCTGGGGACCTGGGTCCGGGGTCCCGACCTGACCCGGTGACCTGGGGCCAGGGTAACCACCTGACCCGGGGACCCGGGCCGGGGACTCGGTATGACTCCGTCTCCCGGGGCCAGCGTGGTCACCTGACACTGGTACCCGGGACAGCGACCCGACATGACCCGGTGACCCGGGGCCGGGGTAACGACCTGTCCAGGGGACCTGGGCCGGGGACCCGACACGACCCGGTGACCTGGTTCCGGGGTGCCGACCTGACCCGGTGACCTGGGGCTGTGGTGTCGACCGGACTCGGGGACCTGGTCCGGTGTCCCGTCATGACTCGGGGACCTGGGGTCGGGGTGGTCACCAGACCGTTGTACCCAGGCCGTTGACCCGACATGACCCTGTGACCCGGGGCCTGGGTAAAAATCCGACCCGGGGCCTGGGTAAAAATCCAACCCGGGGACCCGGGCATGGGACATGACATGACCCGACCTGGGTCCGGGGTCCCGACCTGACCCGGTGACCTGGGGCCGGTGTCCCCACGTGACCCGCTGACCTGGGTCCGGGGTCCCCACGTGACCCGGTGACCTGGGGCCGGTGTCCCCACGTGACCCGCTGACCTGGGGCCGGTATCCCCACGTGACCCTGGGTCCTGGTGCCGGGGTGGTCACCGGAACCTGGGAACCAGGCCGGGTGCGCGACATGACCCGGTGACCCGGGGCCGGGTTAACGACCTGTCCAGGGGACCCGGGCCGGGGACCCGACAGGACCCGGTGATCCTTCGCTGGTGTCCCGATGCAACCCGGCGACCCGGGCCGGGGACCCCATGTGACCCGGGGACCTGGGGCCGGGGATGTCACCCGACACTGGTACCCGGGGCAGCGACCCGATACGACCCGGGGACCTGGGTCCGGGGTCCCGACCTGACCCGGTGACCTGGGGCCAGGGTAACCACCTGACCCGGGGACCCGGGCCGGGGACTCGGTATGACTCCGTCTCCCGGGGCCGGCGTGGTCACCTGACACTGGTACCCGGGACAGCGACCCGACATGACCCGGTGACCCGGGGCCGGGGTAACGACCTGTCCAGGGGACCTGGGCCGGGGACCCGACAGGACCCGGTGATCTGGGGCTTGGGTAAAAACCCGTCCCGGGGACCCGGGCTGGGTCCCGACATGACCCGGTGACCTGGGTCCGGGGTGCCGACCTGACCCGGTGACCTGGGGCCGGTGTCCCCATGTGACCCGGGGACCCGGGCCGGGGTCCCCACGTGACCCGGTGACCTGGGGCCGGGGTCCCCACGTGACCCGGGGTCCTGGTGCCGCGGTCACCACGTGACCCGGGGACCCGGGCCGGGGTCCCCACGTGACCCGGTGACCTGGGCCAGTGTCCCCACGTGACCCGGTCACCTGCGGCCGGGGTCCCCACGTGACCCGGGGTCCAGGTGCCGGGGTCCCCACGTGACCCGGGGACCCGGGCCGGGGACCCCACGTGACCCGGTGACCTGGGGCCGGGGTCCCCAAGGAACCCGGGGTCCTGGTGCCGGGGTCCCCACGTGACCCGGGGACCCGGGCCGGGGTCCCCACGTGACACGGGGTCCTGGTGCCGGTGTCCCCACGTGACCCGGTCACCTGGGGCCGGTGTCCCCACGTGACCCGGGGACCCGGGCCGGGGACCCCACGTGACCCGCTGACCTGGGGCCGGGGATGTCACCCGACACTGGTACACCGGGGCAGAGACCCGATACGACCCGGGGACCTGGGTCCGGGGTCCCGACCTGACCCGGGGTCCTGGTGCCGGGTTCCCCCCGTGACCGGGGACCCGGGCCGGGGTCCCCACGTGACCCGGGGTGCTGGTGCCGGTGTCCCCACATGACCGTCACCTGGGGCCGGGGTCCCCACGTGACCCGGGGTCCTGGTGCCGGGGTCCCCACGTGACCCGCTGACCTGGGGCCGGGGACCCCACGTGACCCGGGGTCCTGGTGCCGGGGTCCCCACGTGACCCGCTGACCTGGTGCCGGTGTCCCCACGTGACCCGGTGACCTGGGGCCGGGGTCCCCACGTGACCCGGGATCCTGGTGCCGGGGTGGTCACCGGAACCTGGGAACCAGGCCGGGTGCGCGACATGACCCGGTGACCCGGGGCCGGGTTAACGACCTGTCCAGGGGACCCGGGCCGGGGACCCGACAGGACCCGGTGATCCTTCGCTGGTGTCCCGATGCAACCCGGCGACCCGGGCCGGGGACCCCACGTGACCCGGGGACCTGGGGCCGGGGATGTCACCCGACACTGGTACCCGGGGCAGCGACCCGATACGACCCGGGGACCTGGGTCCGGGGTCCCGACCTGACCCGGTGACCTGGGGCCAGGGTAACCACCTGACCCGGGGACCCGGGCCGGGGACCCGGTATGACTCCGTCTCCCGGGGCCGGGGTGGTCACCTGACACTGGTACCCGGGACAGCGACCCGATATGACCCGGTGACCCGGGGCCGGGGTAACGACCTGTCCAGGGGACCTGGGCCGGGGACCCGACAGGACCCGGAGACCTGGGGCTTGGGTAAAAACCCGTCCCGGGGACCCGGGCTGGGTCCCGACATGACCCGGTGACCTGGTTCCGGGGTGCCGACCTGACCCGGTGACCCGGGGCCGGGTTAAAGACCTGTCCAGGGGACCCGGGCCGGGGACCCGACAGGACCCGGTGATCCTTCGCTGGTGTTCCGATGCAACCCGGGGACCCGGGCCGGGGACCCCACGTGACCCGCTGACCTGGGGCCGGGGTCCCCACGTGACCCGCTGACCTGGGGCCGGGGTCCCCACGTGACCCGGGGTCCTGGTGCCGGGGTCCCCATTTGACCCGGTCACCTGGGGCCGGGGTCCCCACGTGACCCGGGGTCCTGGTGCCGGGGTGGTCACCGGAACCTGGGAACCAGGCCGGGTGCGCGACATGACCCGGTGACCTGGGTCCGGGGTCCCGACCTGACCCGGTAACCTGGGGCCGGTGTCCCCAAGTGACCCGGGGACCCGGGCCGGGGTCCCCACGTGACCCGGTGACCTGGGGCCAGGGTTCCCCACGTGACCCGGGGACCCGGGCCGGGGTCCCCACGTGACCCGGTGACCTGGGGCCGGGGTCCCCACGTGACCCGGGGTCCTGGTGCCGCGGTCACCACGTGACCCGGGGACCCGGGCCGGGGTCCCCACGTGACCCGGGGACCCGGGCCGGGGACCCCACGTGACCCGGTGACCTGGGGCCGGGGTCCCCAAGTAACCCGGGGTCCTGGTGCCGGGGTCCCCACGTGACCCGGGGACCCGGGCCGGGGTCCCCACGTGACACGGGGTCCTGGTGCCGGTGTCCCCACGTGACCCGGTCACCTGGGGCCGGTGTCCCCACGTGACCCGGGGACCCGGGCCGGGGACCCCACGTGACCCGCTGACCTGGGGCCGGGGATGTCACCCGACACTGGTACCCGGGGCAGAGACCCGATACGACCCGGGGACCTGGGTCCGGGGTCCCGACCTGACCCGGGGTCCTGGTGCCGGGTTCCCCCCGTGACCCGGGGACCCGGGCCGGGGTCCCCACGTGACCCGGGGTCCTGGTGCCGGTGTCCCCACGTGACCCGTCACCTGGGGCCGGGGTCCCCACGTGACCCGGGGTCCTGGTGCCGGGGTCCCCACGTGACCCGCTGACCTGGGGCCGGGGACCCCACGTGACCCGGGGTCCAGGTGCCGGGGTCCCCACATGACCCGCTGACCTGGGGCCGGGGTCCCCACGTGACCCGCTGACCTGGTGCCGGTGTCCCCACGTGACCCGCTGACCTGGGGCCGGTGTCCCCACGTGACCCGGGGTCCTGGTGCCGGGGTGGTCACCGGAACCTGGGAACCAGGCCGGGTGCGCGACATGACCCGGTGACCCGGGGCCGGGTTAACGACCTGTCCAGGGGACCCGGGCCGGGGACCCGACAGGACCCGGTGATCCTTCGCTGGTGTCCCGATGCAACCCGGGGACCCGGGCCGGGGACACCACGTGACCCGGGGACCTGGGGCCGGGGATGTCACCCGACACTGGTACCCGGGGCAGCGACCCGATACGACCCGGGGACCTGGGTCCGGGGTCCCGACCTGACCCGGTGACCTGGGGCCAGGGTAACCACCTGACCCGGGGACCCGGGCCGGGGACCCGGTATGACTCCGTCTCCCGGGGCCGGGGTGGTCACCTGACACTGGTACCCGGGACAGCGACCCGACATGACCCGGTGACCCGGGGCCGGGGTAACGACCTGTACAGGGGACCTGGGCCGGGGACCCGACAGGACCCGGTGACCTGGGGCTGTGGTGTCGACCGGACTCGGGGACCTGGTCCGGTGTACCGTCATGACTCGGGGACCTGGGGTCGGGGTGGTCACCAGACCGTTGTACCCAGGCCGTTGACCCGACATGACCCTGTGACCCGGGGCCTGGGTAAAAATCCGACCCGGGGCCTGGGTAAAAATTCAACCCGGGGACCCGGGCATGGGACATGACATGACCCGACCTGGGTCCGGGGTCCCGACCTGACCCGGTGACCTGGGGCCGGTGTCCCCACGTGACCCGATGACCTGGGTCCGGGGTCCCCACGTGACCCGGTGACCTGGGGCCGGTGTCCCCACGTGACCCGCTGACCTGGGGCCGGTATCCCCACGTGACCCGGGGTCCTGGTGCCGGGGTGGTCACCGGAACCTGGGAACCAGGCCAGGTGCGCGACATGACCCGGTGACCCGGGGCCGGGTTAACGACCTGTCCAGGGGACCCGGGCCGGGGACCCGACAGGACCCGGTGATCCTTCGCTGGTGTCCCGATGCAACCCGGGGACCCGGGCCGGGGATGTCACCCGACACTGGTACCCGGGGCAGCGACCCGATACGACCCGGGGACCTGGGTCCGGGGTCCCGACCTGACCCGGTGACCTGGGGCCAGGGTAACCACCTGACCCGGGGACCCGGGCCGGGGACCCGGTATGACTCCGTCTCCCGGGGCCGGCGTGGTCACCTGACACTGGTACCCGGGACAGCGACCCGACATGACCCGGTGACCCGGGGCCGGGGTAACGACCTGTCCAGGGGACCTGGGCCGGGGACCCGACAGGACCCGGAGACCTGGGGCTTGGGTAAAAACCCGTCCCGGGGACCCGGGCTGGGTCCCGACATGACCCGGTGACCTGGTTCCGGGGTGCCGACCTGACCCGGTAACCCGGGGCCGGGTTAACGACCTGTCCAGGGGACCCGGGCCGGGGACCCGACAGGACCCGGTGATCCTTCGCTGGTGTTCCGATGCAACCCGGGGACCCGGGCCGGGGACCCCACGTGACCCGGGGTCCTGGTGCCGGGTCCCCACGTGACCCGGGGTCCTGGTGCCGGGGTCCCCACGTGACCCGGTCACCTGGGGCCGGGGTCCCCACGTGACCCTGGGTCCTGTTGCCGGGGTGGTCACCGGATCCTGGGAACCAGGCCGGGTGCGCGATATGACCCGGTGACCCGGGGCCGGGTTAACGACCTGTCCAGGGGACCCGGGCCGGGGACCCGACAGGACCCGGTGATCCTTCGCTGGTGTCCCGATGCAACCCGGGGACCCGGGCCGGGGACCCCACGTGACCCGCTGACCTGGGGCCGGGGATGTCACCCGACACTGGTACCCGGGGCAGCGACCCGATACGACCCGGGGACCTGGGTCCGGGGTCCCGACCTGACCCGGTGACCTGGGGCCAGGGTAACCACCTGACCCGGGGACCCGGGCCGGGGACTCGGTATGACTCCGTCTCCCGGGGCCGGCGTGGTCACCTGACACTGGTACCCGGGACAGCGACCTGACATGACCCGGTGACCCGGGGCCGGGGTAACGACCTGTCCAGGGGACCTGGGCCGGGGACCCGACAGGACCCGGTGACCTGGTTCCGGGGTGCCGACCTGACCCGGTGACCTGGGGCTGTGGTGTCGACCGGACTCGGGGACCTGGTCCGGTGTCCCGTCATGACTCGGGGACCTGGGGTCGGGGTGGTCACCAGACCGTTGTACCCAGGCCGTTGACCCGACATGACCCTGTGACCCGGGGCCTGGGTAAAAATCCGACCCGGGGCCTGGGTAAAAACCCGTCCCGGGGACCCGGGCTGGGTCCCGACATGACCCGGTGACCTGGGTCCGGGGTCCCGACCTGACCCGGTGACCTGGGGCCGGTGTCACCAAGTGACCCGGGGACCCGGGCCGGGGTCCCCACGTGACCCGGTGACCTGGGGCCAGGGTTCCCCACGTGACCCGGGGACCCGGGCTGGGGTCCCCACGTGACCCGGTGACCTGGGGCCGGGGTCCCCACGTGACCCGGGGTCCTGGTGCCGCGGTCACCACGTGACCCGGGGACCCGGGCCGGGGTCCCCACGTGACCCGGTGACCTGGGCCGGTGTCCCCACGTGACCCGGTCACCTGCGGCCGGGGTCCCCACGTGACCCGGGGTCCTGGTGCCGGGGTCCCCACGTGACCCGGGGACCCGGGCCGGGGACCCCACGTGACCCGGTGACCTGGGGCCGGGGTCCCCAAGTAACCCGGGGTCCTGGTGCCGGGGTCCCCACGTGACCCGGGGACCCGGGCCGGGGTCCCCACGTGACACGGGGTCCTGGTGCCGGTGTCCCCACGTGACCCGGTCACCTGGGGCCGGGGTCCCCACGTGACCCGGGGACCCGGGCCGGGGACCCCACGTGACCCGGGGACCTGGGGCCGGGGATGTCACCCGACACTGGTACCCGGGGCAGCGACCCGATATGACCCGGGGACCTGGGTCCGGGGTCCCGACCTGACCCGGTGACCTGGGGCCAGGGTAACCACCTGACCCGGGGACCCGGGCCGGGGACTCGGTATGACTCCGTCTCCCGGGGCCGGCGTGGTCACCTGACACTGGTACCCGGGACAGCGACCCGACATGACCCGGTGACCCGGGGCCGGGGTAACGACCTGTCCAGGGGACCTGGGCCGGGGACCCGACACGACCCGGTGACCTGGTTCCGGGGTGCCGACCTGACCCATTGACCTGGGGCTGTGGTGTCGACCGGACTCGGGGACCTGGTCCGGTGTCCCGTCATGACTCGGGGACCTGGGGCCGGTGTCCCCACGTGACCCGCTGACCTGGGTCCGGGGTCCCCACGTGACCCGGTGACCTGGTGCCGGTGTCCCCACGTGACCCGGTCACCTGGGGCCGGTGTCACCACGTGACCCGGGGTCCTGGTGCCGGGGTGGTCATCGGAACCTGGGAACCAGGCTGGGTACCAGACATTACCCGGGGTCCTGGTGCCGGGGTCCCCACGTGACCCGCTGACCTGGGGCCGGGGTCCCCACGTGACCCGGGGTCCTGGTGCCGGGGAGGTCACCGGAACCTGGGAACCAGGCCGGGTGCGCGACATGACCCGGTGACCCGGGGCCGGGTTAACGACCTGTCCAGGAGACCCGGGCCGGGGACCCGACAGGACCCGGTGATCCTTCGCTGGTGTTCCGATGCAACCCGGGGACCCGGGCCGGGGACCCCACGTGACCCGCTGACCTGGGTCCGGGGTCCCCACTTGACCCGCTGACCTGGGGCCGGTGTCCCCACGTGACCCGCTGACCTGGTGCCGGGGTCTCCACGTGACCCGCTGACCTGGGCCCGGGGTCCCCACGTGACCCGCTGACCTGGTGCCGGGGTCCCCACGTGACCCGCTGACCTGGGGCCGGTGTCCCCACGTGACCCTGGGTCCTGGTGCCGGGGTGGTCACCTGACACTGGTACCCGGGACAGCGACCCAACATGACCCGGTGACCCGGGGCCGGGGTAACGACCTGTCCAGGGGCCGGGGACCCTACAGGACCTGGTGATCTGCGGCTTGGGTAAAAACCCGTCCCGGGGACCCGGGCTGGGTCCCGACATGACCCAGTGACCTGGTTCCGGGGTGCCAACCTGACCCCGTGACCTGGGGCTGTGGTGTCGACCGGACTCGGGGACCTGGTCCGGTGTCCCAAATGACCCGGGGACCTGGTGTCGGGGTGGTCACCAGACAGTTGTACCCAGGCCGTTGACCCGACATGACCCTGTGACCCGGGGCCTGGGTAAAAATCCAACCCGGGGACCCGGGCATGGGACGTGACATGACCCGACCTGGGTCCGGGGTCCCGACCTGACCCGGTGACCTGGGGCCGGTGTCCCCACGTGACCCGGTGACCTGGGGCCGGGGTCCCCACGTGACCCGGGGTCCTGGTGCCGGGGTGGTCACCGGAACCTGGGAACCAGGCCGGGTGCGCGACATGACCCGGTGACCCGGGGCCGGGTTAACGACCTGTCCAGGGGACCCGGGCCGGGGACCCGACAGGACCCGGTGATCCTTCGCTGGTGTCCCGATGCAACCCGGGGACCCGGGCCGGGGACCCTACGTGACCCGGGGACCTGGGGCCGGGGATGTCACCCGACACTGGTACCCGGGGCAGCGACCCGATACGACCCGGGGACCTGGGTCCGGGGTCCCGACCTGACCCGGTGACCTGGGGCCAGGGTAACCACCTGACCCGGGGACCCGGGCCGGGGACTCGGTATGACTCCGTCTCCCGGGGCCGGGGTGGTCACCTGACACTGGTACCCGGGACAGCGACCTGACATGACCCGGTGACCCGGGGCTGGGGTAACGACCTGTCCAGGGGACCTGGGCCGGGGACCCGACAGGACCCGGTGACCTGGTTCCGGGGTGCCGACCTGACCCGGTGACCTGGGGCTGTGGTGTCGACCGGACTCGGGGACCTGGTCCGGTGTCCCGTCATGACCCGGGGACCTGGGGTCGGGGTGGTCACCAGACCCTTGTACCCAGGCCGTTGACCCGACATGACCCTGTGACCCGGGGCCTGGGTAAAAATCCGACCCGGGGCCTGGGTAAAAATCCAACCCGGGGACCCGGGCATGGGATATGACATGACCCGACCTTGGTCCGGGGTCCCGACCTGACCCGGTGACCTGGGGCCGGTGTCCCCACGTGACCCGGTCACCTGGGTCCGGGGTCCCCACGTGACCCGGTGACCTGGGGCCGGTGTCCCCACGTGACCCGCTGACCTGGGGCCGGGGTCCCCACGTGACCCGGGGTCCTGGTGCCGGGGTGGTCACCGGAACCTGGGAACCAGGCCGGGTGCGCGACATGACCCGGTGACCCAGGGCCGGGTTAACGACCTGTCCAGGGGACCCGGGCCGGGGACCCGACAGGACCCGGTGATCCTTCGCTGGTGTCCCGATGCAACCCGGGGACCCGGGCCGGGGACCCCATGTGACCCGGGGACCTGGGGCCGGGGATGTCACCCGACACTGGTACCCGGGGCAGCGACCCGATACGACCCGGGGACCTGGGTCCGGGGTCCCGACCTGACCCGGTGACCTGGGGCCAGGGTAACCACCTGACCCGGGGACCCGGGCCGGGGACCCGGTATTACTCCGTCTCCCGGGGCCGGCGTGGTCACCTGACACTGGTACCCGGGACAGCGACCCGACATGACCCGGTGACCCGGGGCCGGGGTAACGACCTGTCCAGGGGACCTGGGCCGGGGACCCGACAGGACCCGGAGACCTGGGGCTTGGGTAAAAACCTGACCCGGGGACCCGGGCTGGGTCCCGACATGACCCGGTGACCTGGTTCCGGGGTGCCGACCTGACCCGGTGACCTGGGGCCGGTGTCCCCAAGTGACCCGGGGACCCGGGCCGGGGTCCCCACGTGACCCGGTGACCTGGGGCCGGGGTCCCCACGTGACCCGGGGTCCTGGTGCCGCGGTCACCACGTGACCCGGGGACCCGGGCCGGGGTCCCCACGTGACCCGGTGACCTGGGCCGGTGTCCCCACGTGACCCGGTCACCTGCGGCCGGGGTCCCCACGTGACCCGGGGTCCTGGTGCCGGGGTCCCCACGTGACCCGGGGATCCGGGCCGGGGACCCCACGTGACCCGGTGACCTGGGGCCGGGGTCCCCAAGTAACCCGGGGTCCTGGTGCCGGGGTCCCCACGTGACCCGGGGACCTGGGCCGGGGTCCCCACGTGACACGGGGTCCTGGTGCCGGTGTCCCCACGTGACCCGGTCACCTGGGGCCGGGGTCCCCACGTGACCCGGTCACCTGGGGCCGGGGTCCCCACGTGACCCGGGGACCCGGGCCGGGGACCCCACGTGACCCGCTGACCTGGGGCCGGGGATGTCACCCGACACTGGTACCCGGGGCAGAGACCCGATACGACCCGGGGACCTGGGTCCGGGGTCCCGACCTGACCCGGGGTCCTGGTGCCAAGTTCCCCCCGTGACCCGGGGACCCGGGCCGAGGTCCCCACGTGACCCGGGGTCCTGGTGCCGGTGTCCCCACGTGACCCGTCACCTGGGGCGGGAGTCCCCACGTGACCCGGGGTCCTGGTGCCGGGGTCCCCACGTGACCCGCTGACCTGGGGCCGGGGACCCCACGTGACCCGGGGTCCTGGTGCCGGGGTCCCCACGTGACCCGCTGACCTGGTGCCGGGGTGCCGACCTGACCCGGTGACCTGGGGCCGGGGTCCCCACGTGACCCTGGGTCCTGGTGCCGGGGTGGTCACCGGAACCTGGGAACCAGGCCGGGTGCGCGACATGACCCGGTGACCCGGGGCCGGGTTAACGACCTGTCCAGGGGACCCGGGCCGGGGACCCGACAGGACCCGGTGATCCTTCGCTGGTGTCCCGATGCAACCCGGGGACCCGGGCCGGGGACCCCACGTGACCCAGGGACCTGGGGCCGGGGATGTCACCCGACACTGGTACCCGGGGCAGCGACCCGATACGACCTGGGGACCTGGGTCCGGGGTCCCGACCTGACCCGGTGACCTGGGGCCAGGGTAACCACCTGACCCGGGGACCCGGGCAGGGGACTCGGTATGACTCCGTCTCCCGGGGCCAGCGTGGTCACCTGACACTGGTACCCGGGACAGCGACCCGACATGACCCGGTGACCCGGGGCCGGGGTAACGACCTGTCCAGGGGACCTGGGCCGGGGACCCGACAGGACCCGGTGACCTGGTTCCGGGGTGCCGACCTGACCCGGTGACCTGGGGCTGTGGTGTCGACCGGACTCGGGGACCTGGTCCGGTGTCCCGTCATGACCCGGGGACCTGGGGTCGGGGTGGTCACCAGACCGTTGTACCCAGGCCGTTGACCCGACATGACCCTGTGACCCGGGGCCTGGGTAAAAATCCGACCCGGGGCCTGGGTAAAAATCCAACCCGGGGACCCGGGCATGGGATATGACATGACCCGACCTTGGTCCGGGGTCCCGACCTGACCCGGTGACCTGGGGCCGGTGTCCCCACGTGACCCGGTCACCTGGGTCCGGGGTCCCCACGTGACCCGGTGACCTGGGGCCGGTGTCCCCACGTGACCCGCTGACCTGGGGCCGGGGTCCCCACGTGACCCGGGGTCCTGGTGCCGGGGTGGTCACCGGAACCTGGGAACCAGGCCGGGTGCGCGACATGACCCGGTGACCCAGGGCCGGGTTAACGACCTGTCCAGGGGACCCGGGCCGGGGACCCGACAGGACCCGGTGATCCTTCGCTGGTGTCCCGATGCAACCCGGGGACCCGGGCCGGGGACCCCATGTGACCCGGGGACCTGGGGCCGGGGATGTCACCCGATACTGGTACCCGGGGCAGCGACCCGATACGACCCGGGGACCTGGGTCCGGGGTCCCGACCTGACCCGGTGACCTGGGGCCAGGGTAACCACCTGACCCGGGGACCCGGGCCGGGGACCCGGTATTACTCCGTCTCCCGGGGCCGGCGTGGTCACCTGACACTGGTACCCGGGACAGAGACCCGACATGACCCGGTGACCCGGGGCTTGGGTAAAAACCTGACCCGGGGACCCGGGCTGGGTCCCGACATGACCCGGTGACCTGGTTCCGGGGTGCCGACCTGACCCGGTGACCTGGGGCCGGTGTCCCCAAGTGACCCGGGGACCCGGGCCGGGGTCCCCACGTGACCCGGTGACCTGGGGCCGGGGTCCCCACGTGACCCGGGGTCCTGGTGCCGCGGTCACCACGTGACCCGGGGACCCGGGCCGGGGTCCCCACGTGACCCGGTGACCTGGGCCGGTGTCCCCACGTGACCCGGTCACCTGCGGCCGGGGTCCCCACGTGACCCGGGGTCCTGGTGCCGGGGTCCCCACGTGACCCGGGGATCCGGGCCGGGGACCCCACGTGACCCGGTGACCTGGGGCCGGGGTCCCCAAGTAACCCGGGGTCCTGGTGCCGGGGTCCCCACGTGACCCGGGGACCCGGGCCGGGGTCCCCACGTGACACGGGGTCCTGGTGCCGGTGTCCCCACGTGACCCGGTCACCTGGGGCCGGGGTCCCCACGTGACCCGGGGACCCGGGCCGGGGACCCCACGTGACCCGCTGACCTGGGGCCGGGGATGTCACCCGACACTGGTACCCGGGGCAGAGACCCGATACGACCCGGGGACCTGGGTCCGGGGTCCCGACCTGACCCGGGGTCCTGGTGCCAGGTTCCCCCCGTGACCCGGGGACCCGGGCCGAGGTCCCCACGTGACCCGGGGTCCTGGTGCCGGTGTCCCCACGTGACCCGTCACCTGGGGCCGGGGTCCCCACGTGACCCGGGGTCCTGGTGCCGGGGTCCCCACGTGACCCGCTGACCTGGGGCCGGGGACCCCACGTGACCCGGGGTCCTGGTGCCGGGGTCCCCACGTGACCCGCTGACCTGGTGCCGGGGTGCCGACCTGACCCGGTGACCTGGGGCCGGGGTCCCCACGTGACCCTGGGTCCTGGTGCCGGGGTGGTCACCGGAACCTGGGAACCAGGCCGGGTGCGCGACATGACCCGGTGACCCGGGGCCGGGTTAACGACCTGTCCAGGGGACCCGGGCCGGGGACCCGACAGGACCCGGTGATCCTTCGCTGGTGTCCCGATGCAACCCGGGGACCCGGGCCGGGGACCCCACGTGACCCAGGGACCTGGGGCCGGGGATGTCACCCGACACTGGTACCCGGGGCAGCGACCCGATACGACCTGGGGACCTGGGTCCGGGGTCCCGACCTGACCCGGTGACCTGGGGCCAGGGTAACCACCTGACCCGGGGACCCGGGCCGGGGACCCGGTATGACTCCGTCTCCCGGGGCCAGCGTGGTCACCTGACACTGGTACCCGGGACAGCGACCCGACATGACCCGGTGACCCGGGGCCGGGGTAACGACCTGTCCAGGGGACCTGGGCCGGGGACCCGACACGACCCGGTGACCTGGTTCCGGGGTGCCGACCTGACCCGGTGACCTGGGGCTGTGGTGTCGACCGGACTCGGGGACCTGGTCCGGTGTCCCGTCATGACTCGGGGACCTGGGGTCGGGGTGGTCACCAGACCGTTGTACCCAGGCCGTTGACCCGACATGACCCTGTGACCCGGGGCCTGGGTAAAAATCCGACCCGGGGCCTGGGTAAAAATCCAACCCGGGGACCCGGGCATGGGACATGACATGACCCGACCTGGGTCCGGGGTCCCGACCTGACCCGGTGACCTGGGGCCGGTGTTCCCACGTGACCCGCTGACCTGGGTCCGGGGTCCCCACGTGACCCGGTGACCTGGGGCCGGTGTCCCCACGTGACCCGCTGACCTGGGGCCGGTATCCCCACGTGACCCTGGGTCCTGGTGCCGGGGTGGTCACCGGAACCTGGGAACCAGGCCGGGTGCGCGACATGACCCGGTGACCCGGGGCCGGGTTAACGACCTGTCCAGGGGACCCGGGCCGGGGACCCGACAGGACCCGGTGATCCTTCGCTGGTGTCCCGATGCAACCCGGCGACCCGGGCCGGGGACCCCATGTGACCCGGGGACCTGGGGCCGGGGATGTCACCCGACACTGGTACCCGGGGCAGCGACCCGATACGACCCGGGGACCTGGGTCCGGGGTCCCGACCTGACCCGGTGACCTGGGGCCAGGGTAACCACCTGACCCGGGGACCCGGGCCGGGGACTCGGTATGACTCCGTCTCCCGGGGCCGGCGTGGTCACCTGACACTGGTACCCGGGACAGCGACCCGACATGACCCGGTGACCCGGGGCCGGGGTAACGACCTGTCCAGGGGACCTGGGCCGGGGACCCGACAGGACCCGGTGATCTGGGGCTTGGGTAAAAACCCGTCCCGGGGACCCGGGCTGGGTCCCGACATGACCCGGTGACCTGGGTCCGGGGTGCCGACCTGACCCGGTGACCTGGGGCCGGTGTCCCCATGTGACCCGGGGACCCGGGCCGGGGTCCCCACGTGACCCGGTGACCTGGGGCCGGGGTCCCCACGTGACCCGGGGTCCTGGTGCCGCGGTCACCACGTGACCCGGGGACCCGGGCCGGGGTCCCCACGTGACCCGGTGACCTGGGCCAGTGTCCCCACGTGACCCGGTCACCTGCGGCCGGGGTCCCCACGTGACCCGGGGTCCAGGTGCCGGGGTCCCCACGTGACCCGGGGACCCGGGCCGGGGACCCCACGTGACCCGGTGACCTGGGGCCGGGGTCCCCAAGTAACCCGGGGTCCTGGTGCCGGGGTCCCCACGTGACCCGGGGACCCGGGCCGGGGTCCCCACGTGACACGGGGTCCTGGTGCCGGTGTCCCCACGTGACCCGGTCACCTGGGGCCGGTGTCCCCACGTGACCCGGGGACCCGGGCCGGGGACCCCACGTGACCCGCTGACCTGGGGCCGGGGATGTCACCCGACACTGGTACACCGGGGCAGAGACCCGATACGACCCGGGGACCTGGGTCCGGGGTCCCGACCTGACCCGGGGTCCTGGTGCCGGGTTCCCCCCGTGACCGGGGACCCGGGCCGGGGTCCCCACGTGACCCGGGGTGCTGGTGCCGGTGTCCCCACATGACCGTCACCTGGGGCCGGGGTCCCCACGTGACCCGGGGTCCTGGTGCCGGGGTCCCCACGTGACCCGCTGACCTGGGGCCGGGGACCCCACGTGACCCGGGGTCCTGGTGCCGGGGTCCCCACGTGACCCGCTGACCTGGTGCCGGGGTGCCGACCTGACCCGGTGACCTGGGGCCGGGGTCCCCACGTGACCCTGGGTCCTGGTGCCGGGGTGGTCACCGGAACCTGGGAACCAGGCCGGGTGCGCGACATGACCCGGTGACCCGGGGCCGGGTTAACGACCTGTCCAGGGGACCCGGGCCGGGGACCCGACAGGACCCGGTGATCCTTCGCTGGTGTCCCGATGCAACCCGGGGACCCGGGCCGGGGACCCCACGTGACCCAGGGACCTGGGGCCGGGGATGTCACCCGACACTGGTACCCGGGGCAGCGACCCGATACGACCTGGGGACCTGGGTCCGGGGTCCCGACCTGACCCGGTGACCTGGGGCCAGGGTAACCACCTGACCCGGGGACCCGGGCCGGGGACCCGGTATGACTCCGTCTCCCGGGGCCAGCGTGGTCACCTGACACTGGTACCCGGGACAGCGACCCGACATGACCCGGTGACCCGGGGCCGGGGTAACGACCTGTCCAGGGGACCTGGGCCGGGGACCCGACACGACCCGGTGACCTGGTTCCGGGGTGCCGACCTGACCCGGTGACCTGGGGCTGTGGTGTCGACCGGACTCGGGGACCTGGTCCGGTGTCCCGTCATGACTCGGGGACCTGGGGTCGGGGTGGTCACCAGACCGTTGTACCCAGGCCGTTGACCCGACATGACCCTGTGACCCGGGGCCTGGGTAAAAATCCGACCCGGGGCCTGGGTAAAAATCCAACCCGGGGACCCGGGCATGGGACATGACATGACCCGACCTGGGTCCGGGGTCCCGACCTGACCCGGTGACCTGGGGCCGGTGTTCCCACGTGACCCGCTGACCTGGGTCCGGGGTCCCCACGTGACCCGGTGACCTGGGGCCGGTGTCCCCACGTGACCCGCTGACCTGGGGCCGGTATCCCCACGTGACCCTGGGTCCTGGTGCCGGGGTGGTCACCGGAACCTGGGAACCAGGCCGGGTGCGCGACATGACCCGGTGACCCGGGGCCGGGTTAACGACCTGTCCAGGGGACCCGGGCCGGGGACCCGACAGGACCCGGTGATCCTTCGCTGGTGTCCCGATGCAACCCGGCGACCCGGGCCGGGGACCCCATGTGACCCGGGGACCTGGGGCCGGGGATGTCACCCGACACTGGTACCCGGGGCAGCGACCCGATACGACCCGGGGACCTGGGTCCGGGGTCCCGACCTGACCCGGTGACCTGGGGCCAGGGTAACCACCTGACCCGGGGACCCGGGCCGGGGACTCGGTATGACTCCGTCTCCCGGGGCCGGCGTGGTCACCTGACACTGGTACCCGGGACAGCGACCCGACATGACCCGGTGACCCGGGGCCGGGGTAACGACCTGTCCAGGGGACCTGGGCCGGGGACCCGACAGGACCCGGTGATCTGGGGCTTGGGTAAAAACCCGTCCCGGGGACCCGGGCTGGGTCCCGACATGACCCGGTGACCTGGGTCCGGGGTGCCGACCTGACCCGGTGACCTGGGGCCGGTGTCCCCATGTGACCCGGGGACCCGGGCCGGGGTCCCCACGTGACCCGGTGACCTGGGGCCGGGGTCCCCACGTGACCCGGGGTCCTGGTGCCGCGGTCACCACGTGACCCGGGGACCCGGGCCGGGGTCCCCACGTGACCCGGTGACCTGGGCCAGTGTCCCCACGTGACCCGGTCACCTGCGGCCGGGGTCCCCACGTGACCCGGGGTCCAGGTGCCGGGGTCCCCACGTGACCCGGGGACCCGGGCCGGGGACCCCACGTGACCCGGTGACCTGGGGCCGGGGTCCCCAAGTAACCCGGGGTCCTGGTGCCGGGGTCCCCACGTGACCCGGGGACCCGGGCCGGGGTCCCCACGTGACACGGGGTCCTGGTGCCGGTGTCCCCACGTGACCCGGTCACCTGGGGCCGGTGTCCCCACGTGACCCGGGGACCCGGGCCGGGGACCCCACGTGACCCGCTGACCTGGGGCCGGGGATGTCACCCGACACTGGTACACCGGGGCAGAGACCCGATACGACCCGGGGACCTGGGTCCGGGGTCCCGACCTGACCCGGGGTCCTGGTGCCGGGTTCCCCCCGTGACCGGGGACCCGGGCCGGGGTCCCCACGTGACCCGGGGTGCTGGTGCCGGTGTCCCCACATGACCGTCACCTGGGGCCGGGGTCCCCACGTGACCCGGGGTCCTGGTGCCGGGGTCCCCACGTGACCCGCTGACCTGGGGCCGGGGACCCCACGTGACCCGGGGTCCTGGTGCCGGGGTCCCCACGTGACCCGCTGACCTGGTGCCGGTGTCCCCACGTGACCCTCTGACCTGGGGCCGGGGTCCCCACGTGACCCGGGATCCTGGTGCCGGGGTGGTCACCGGAACCTGGGAACCAGGCCGGGTGCGCGACATGACCCGGTGACCCGGGGCCGGGTTAACGACCTGTCCAGGGGACCCGGGCCGGGGACCCGACAGGACCCGGTGATCCTTCGCTGGTGTCCCGATGCAACCCGGCGACCCGGGCCGGGGACCCCACGTGACCCGGGGACCTGGGGCCGGGGATGTCACCCGACACTGGTACCCGGGGCAGCGACCCGATACGACCCGGGGACCTGGGTCCGGGGTCCCGACCTGACCCGGTGACCTGGGGCCAGGGTAACCACCTGACCCGGGGACCCGGGCCGGGGACCCGGTATGACTCCGTCTCCCGGGGCCGGGGTGGTCACCTGACACTGGTACCCGGGACAGCGACCCGATATGACCCGGTGACCCGGGGCCGGGGTAACGACCTGTCCAGGGGACCTGGGCCGGGGACCCGACAGGACCCGGAGACCTGGGGCTTGGGTAAAAACCCGTCCCGGGGACCCGGGCTGGGTCCCGACATGACCCGGTGACCTGGTTCCGGGGTGCCGACCTGACCCGGTGACCCGGGGCCGGGTTAAAGACCTGTCCAGGGGACCCGGGCCGGGGACCCGACAGGACCCGGTGATCCTTCGCTGGTGTTCCGATGCAACCCGGGGACCCGGGCCGGGGACCCCACGTGACCCGCTGACCTGGGGCCGGGGTCCCCACGTGACCCGCTGACCTGAGGCCGGGGTCCCCACGTGACCCGGGGTCCTGGTGCCGGGGTCCCCATTTGACCCGGTCACCTGGGGCCGGGGTCCCCACGTGACCCGGGGTCCTGGTGCCGGGGTGGTCACCGGAACCTGGGAACCAGGCCGGGTGCGCGACATGACCCGGTGACCTGGGTCCGGGGTCCCGACCTGACCCGGTAACCTGGGGCCGGTGTCCCCAAGTGACCCGGGGACCCGGGCCGGGGTCCCCACGTGACCCGGTGACCTGGGGCCAGGGTTCCCCACGTGACCCGGGGACCCGGGCCGGGGTCCCCACGTGACCCGGTGACCTGGGGCCGGGGTCCCCACGTGACCCGGGGTCCTGGTGCCGCGGTCACCACGTGACCCGGGGACCCGGGCCGGGGTCCCCACGTGACCCGGTGACCTGGGCCGGTGTCCCCACGTGACCCGGTCACCTGCGGCCGGGGTCCCCACGTGACCCGGGGTCCTGGTGCCGGGGTCCCCACGTGACCCGGGGACCCGGGCCGGGGACCCCACGTGACCCGGTGACCTGGGGCCGGGGTCCCCAAGTAACCCGGGGTCCTGGTGCCGGGGTCCCCACGTGACCCGGGGACCCGGGCCGGGGTCCCCACGTGACACGGGGTCCTGGTGCCGGTGTCCCCACGTGACCCGGTCACCTGGGGCCGGTGTCCCCACGTGACCCGGGGACCCGGGCCGGGGACCCCACGTGACCCGCTGACCTGGGGCCGGGGATGTCACCCGACACTGGTACCCGGGGCAGAGACCCGATACGACCCGGGGACCTGGGTCCGGGGTCCCGACCTGACCCGGGGTCCTGGTGCCGGGTTCCCCCCGTGACCCGGGGACCCGGGCCGGGGTCCCCACGTGACCCGGGGTCCTGGTGCCGGTGTCCCCACGTGACCCGTCACCTGGGGCCGGGGTCCCCACGTGACCCGGGGTCCTGTTGCCGGGGTCCCCACGTGACCCGCTGACCTGGGGCCGGGGACCCCACGTGACCCGGGGTCCAGGTGCCGGGGTCCCCACATGACCCGCTGACCTGGGGCCGGGGTCCCCACGTGACCCGCTGACCTGGTGCCGGTGTCCCCACGTGACCCGCTGACCTGGGGCCGGTGTCCCCACGTGACCCGGGGTCCTGGTGCCGGGGTGGTCACCGGAACCTGGGAACCAGGCCGGGTGCGCGACATGACCCGGTGACCCGGGGCCGGGTTAACGACCTGTCCAGGGGACCCGGGCCGGGGACCCGACAGGACCCGGTGATCCTTCGCTGGTGTCCCGATGCAACCCGGGGACCCGGGCCGGGGACACCACGTGACCCGGGGACCTGGGGCCGGGGATGTCACCCGACACTGGTACCCGGGGCAGCGACCCGATACGACCCGGGGACCTGGGTCCGGGGTCCCGACCTGACCCGGTGACCTGGGGCCAGGGTAACCACCTGACCCGGGGACCCGGGCCGGGGACCCGGTATGACTCCGTCTCCCGGGGCCGGGGTGGTCACCTGACACTGGTACCCGGGACAGCGACCCGACATGACCCGGTGACCCGGGGCCGGGGTAACGACCTGTACAGGGGACCTGGGCCGGGGACCCGACAGGACCCGGTGACCTGGTTCCGGGGTGCCGACCTGACCCGGTGACCTGGGGCTGTGGTGTCGACCGGACTCGGGGACCTGGTCCGGTGTACCGTCATGACTCGGGGACCTGGGGTCGGGGTGGTCACCAGACCGTTGTACCCAGGCCGTTGACCCGACATGACCCTGTGACCCGGGGCCTGGGTAAAAATCCGACCCGGGGCCTGGGTAAAAATTCAACCCGGGGACCCGGGCATGGGACATGACATGACCCGACCTGGGTCCGGGGTCCCGACCTGACCCGGTGACCTGGGGCCGGTGTCCCCACGTGACCCGATGACCTGGGTCCGGGGTCCCCACGTGACCCGGTGACCTGGGGCCGGTGTCCCCACGTGACCCGCTGACCTGGGGCCGGTATCCCCACGTGACCCGGGGTCCTGGTGCCGGGGTGGTCACCGGAACCTGGGAACCAGGCCAGGTGCGCGACATGACCCGGTGACCCGGGGCCGGGTTAACGACCTGTCCAGGGGACCCGGGCCGGGGACCCGACAGGACCCGGTGATCCTTCGCTGGTGTCCCGATGCAACCCGGGGACCCGGGCCGGGGATGTCACCCGACACTGGTACCCGGGGCAGCGACCCGATACGACCCGGGGACCTGGGTCCGGGGTCCCGACCTGACCCGGTGACCTGGGGCCAGGGTAACCACCTGACCCGGGGACCCGGGCCGGGGACCCGGTATGACTCCGTCTCCCGGGGCCGGCGTGGTCACCTGACACTGGTACCCGGGACAGCGACCCGACATGACCCGGTGACCCGGGGCCGGGGTAACGACCTGTCCAGGGGACCTGGGCCGGGGACCCGACAGGACCCGGAGACCTGGGGCTTGGGTAAAAACCCGTCCCGGGGACCCGGGCTGGGTCCCGACATGACCCGGTGACCTGGTTCCGGGGTGCCGACCTGACCCGGTAACCCGGGGCCGGGTTAACGACCTGTCCAGGGGACCCGGGCCGGGGACCCGACAGGACCCGGTGATCCTTCGCTGGTGTTCCGATGCAACCCGGGGACCCGGGCCGGGGACCCCACGTGACCCGGGGTCCTGGTGCCGGGTCCCCACGTGACCCGGGGTCCTGGTGCCGGGGTCCCCACGTGACCCGGTCACCTGGGGCCGGGGTCCCCACGTGACCCTGGGTCCTGTTGCCGGGGTGGTCACCGGAACCTGGGAACCAGGCCGGGTGCGCGATATGACCCGGTGACCCGGGGCCGGGTTAACGACCTGTCCAGGGGACCCGGGCCGGGGACCCGACAGGACCCGGTGATCCTTCGCTGGTGTCCCGATGCAACCCGGGGACCCGGGCCGGGGACCCCACGTGACCCGCTGACCTGGGGCCGGGGATGTCACCCGACACTGGTACCCGGGGCAGCGACCCGATACGACCCGGGGACCTGGGTCCGGGGTCCCGACCTGACCCGGTGACCTGGGGCCAGGGTAACCACCTGACCCGGGGACCCGGGCCGGGGACTCGGTATGACTCCGTCTCCCGGGGCCGGCGTGGTCACCTGACACTGGTACCCGGGACAGCGACCTGACATGACCCGGTGACCCGGGGCCGGGGTAACGACCTGTCCAGGGGACCTGGGCCGGGGACCCGACAGGACCCGGTGACCTGGTTCCGGGGTGCCGACCTGACCCGGTGACCTGGGGCTGTGGTGTCGACCGGACTCGGGGACCTGGTCCGGTGTCCCGTCATGACTCGGGGACCTGGGGTCGGGGTGGTCACCAGACCATTGTACCCAGGCCGTTGACCCGACATGACCCTGTGACCCGGGGCCTGGGTAAAAATCCGACCCGGGGCCTGGGTAAAAACCCGTCCCGGGGACCCGGGCTGGGTCCCGACATGACCCGGTGACCTGGGTCCGGGGTCCCGACCTGACCCGGTGACCTGGGGCCGGTGTCCCCAAGTGACCCGGGGACCCGGGCCGGGGTCCCCACGTGACCCGGTGACCTGGGGCCAGGGTTCCCCACGTGACCCGGGGACCCGGGCCGGGGTCCCCACGTGACCCGGTGACCTGGGGCCGGGGTCCCCACGTGACCCGGGGTCCTGGTGCCGCGGTCACCACGTGACCCGGGGACCCGGGCCGGGGTCCCCACGTGACCCGGTGACCTGGGCCGGTGTCCCCACGTGACCCGGTCACCTGCGGCCGGGGTCCCCACGTGACCCGGGGTCCTGGTGCCGGGGTCCCCACGTGACCCGGGGACCCGGGCCGGGGACCCCACGTGACCCGGTGACCTGGGGCCGGGGTCCCCAAGTAACCCGGGGTCCTGGTGCCGGGGTCCCCACGTGACCCGGGGACCCGGGCCGGGGTCCCCACGTGACACGGGGTCCTGGTGCCGGTGTCCCCACGTGACCCGGTCACCTGGGGCCGGGGTCCCCACGTGACCCGGGGACCCGGGCCGGGGACCCTACGTGACCCGCTGACCTGGGGCCGGGGATGTCACCCGACACTGGTACCCGGGGCAGAGACCCGATACGACCCGGGGACCTGGGTCCGGGGTCCCGACCTGACCCGGGGTCCTGGTGCCGGGTTCCCCCCTTGACCCGGGGACCCGGGCCGGGGTTCCCACGTGACCCGGTGTCCTGGTGCCGGTGTCCCCACGTGACCCGTCACCTGGGGCCGGGGTCCCCACGTGACACGGGGTCCTGGTGCCGGGGTCCCCACGTGACCCGCTGACCTGGGGCCGGGGACTCCACGTGACCCGGGGTCCTGGTGCCGGGGTCCCCACATGACCCGCTGACCTGGGGCCGGGGTCCCCACGTGACCCGCTGACCTGGTGCCGGTGTCCCCACGTGACCCGCTGACCTGGGGCCGGGGTCCCCACGTGACCCGGGGTCCTGGTGCCGGGGTGGTCACCGGAACCTGGGAACCAGGCCGGGTGCGCGACATGACCCGGTGACCCAGGGCCGGGTTAACGACCTGTCCAGGGGACCCGGGCCGGGGACCCGACAGGACCCGGTGATCCTTCGCTGGTGTCCCGATGCAACCCGGGGACCCGGGCCGGGGACCCCACGTGACCCGCTGACCTGGGGCCGGGGATGTCACCCGACACTGGTACCCGGGGCAGCGACCCGATACGACCCGGGGACCTGGGTCCGGGGTCCCGACCTGACCCGGTGACCTGGGGCCAGGGTAACCACCTGACCCGGGGACCCGGGCCGGGGACCCGGTATGACTCCGTCTCCCGGGGCCGGGGTGGTCACCTGACACTGGTACCCGGGACAGCGACCCGACATGACCCGGTGACCCGGGGCCGGGGTAACGACCTGTCCAGGGGACCTCGGCCGGGGACCCGACAGGAACCGGAGACCTGGGGCTTGGGTAAAAACCCGTCCCGGGGACCCGGGCTGGGTCCCGACATGACCCGGTGACCTGGTTCCGGGGTGCCGACCTGACCCGGTGACCTGGGGCTGTGGTGTCGACCGGACTCGGGGACCTGGTCCGGTGTCCCGTCATGACCCGGGGACCTGGGGTCGGGGTGGTCACCAGACCGTTGTACCCAGGCCGTTGACCCGACATGACCCTGTGACCCGGGGCCTGGGTAAAAATCCAACCCGGGGACCCGGGCATGGGACGTGACATGACCCGACCTGGGTCCGGGGTCCCGACCTGACCCGGTGACCTTGGGCCAGTGTCCCCACGTGACCCGCTGACCTGGGTCCGGGGTCCCAACGTGACCCGGTGACCTGGTGCCGGTGTCCCCACGTGACCCGGTAACCTGAGGCCGGGGTCCCCACGTGACCCGGGGTCCTGGTGCCGGGGTGGTCATCGGAACCTGGGAACCAGGCTGGGTACCAGACATGACCCGGGGTCCTGGTGCCGGGGTCCCCACGTGACCCGCTGACCTGGGGCCGGGGTCCCCACGTGACCCGGGGTCCTGGTGCCGGGGTGGTCACCGGAACCTGGGAACCAGGCCGGGTGCGCGACATGACCCGGTGACCCGGGGCCGGGTTAACGACCTGTCCAGGGGACCCGGGCCGGGGACCCGACAGGACCCGGTGATCCTTCGCTGGTGTCCCGATGCAACCCGGGGACCCGGGCCGGGGACCCCACGTGACCCGGGGACCTGGGGCCGGGGATGTCACCCGACACTGGTACCCGGGGCAGCGACCCGATACGACCCGGGGACCTGGGTCCGGGGTCCCGACCTGACCCGGTGACCTGGGGCCAGGGTAACCACCTGACCCGGGGAACCGGGCCGGGGACCCGGTATGACTCCGTCTCCCGGGGCCGGCGTGGTCACCTGACACTGGTACCCGGGACAGCGACCCGACATGACCCGGTGACCCGGGGCCGGGGTAACGACCTGTCCAGGGGACCTGGGCCGGGGACCCGACAGGACCCGGAGACCTGGGGCTTGGGTAAAAACCTGACCCGGGGACCCGGGCTGGGTCCCGACATGACCCGGTGACCTGGTTCCGGGGTGCCGACCTGACCCGGTGACCTGGGGCCGGTGTCCCCAAGTGACCCGGGGACCCGGGCCGGGGTCCCCACGTGACTCGGTGACCTGGTTCCGGGGTGCCGACCTGACCCGGTGACCTGGGGCCGGCGTGGTCACCAGACCGTTGTACCCAGGCCGTTGACCCGACATGACCCTGTGACCCGGGGCCTGGGTAAAAATCCGACCCGGGGCCTGGGTAAAAATCCAACCCGGGGACCCGGGCATGGGACATGACATGACCCGACCTGGGTCCGGGGTCCCGACCTGACCCGGTGACCTGGGGCCGGTGTCCCCACGTGACCCGTTGACCTGGGTCCGGGGTCTCCACGTGACCCGGTGACCTGGGGCCGGTGTCCCCACGTGACCCGCTGACCTGGGGCCGGTATCCCCACGTGACCCTGGGTCCTGGTGCCGGGGTGGTCACCGGAACCTGGGAACCACGCCGGGTGCGCGACATGACCCGGTGACCCGGGGCCGGGTTAACGACCTGTCCAGGGACCCGGGACGGGGACCCGACAGGACCCGGTGACCTGGGGCCGGGGTCCCCACGTGACCCGGGGACCCGGGCCGGGGTCCCCACGTGACCCGGGGTCCTGGGGCCGGGGACCCCACGTGACCCGGTAACCTGAGGCCGGGGTCCCCACTTAACCCGGGGTCCTGGTGCCGTGGTCCCCACGTGACCCGGGGACCCGGGCCGGGTTCCCCACGTGACCCGGGGTCCTGGTGCCGGTTTCCCCACGTGACCCGGGGTCCTGGGGCCGGGGTCCCCACGTGACCCGCTGACCTGGGGCCGGGGTCCCCACGTGACCCGGGGTCCTGGTGCCGGGGTCCCCACGTGACCCGCTGACCTGTGGCCGGGGTCCCCACGTGACCCGCTGACCTGGGGCCGGTGTCCCCACGTGACCCGGGGTCCTGGTGCCGGGGTCCCCACGTGACCCACTGACCTGGGGCCGGGGACCCCACGTGACCCGGGGTCCTGGTGCCGGGGTCCCCACGTGACCCGCTGACCTGGGGCCGGGGTCCCCACGTGACCCGGGGTCCTGGTGCCGGGGTCCCCACGTGACCCGCTGACCTGGGGCCGGGGTCCCCACGTGACCCGGGGTCCTGGTGCCGGGGTGGTCACCGGAACCTGGGAACCAGGCCGGGTGCGCGACATGACCCGGTGACCCGGGGCCGGGTTAACGACCTGTCCAGGGGACCCGGGCCGGGGACCCGACAGGACCCGGTGATCCTTCGCTGGTGTCCCGATGCAACCCGGGGACCCGGGCCGGGGACCCCACGTGACCCGGGGACCTGGGGCCGGGGATGTCACCCGACACTGGTACCCGGGGCAGCGACCCGATACGACCCGGGGACCTGGGTCCGGGGTCCCGACCTGACCCGGTGACCTGGGGCCAGGGTAACCACCTGACCCGGGGACCCGGGCCGGGGACCCGGTATGACTCCGTCTCCCGGGGCCGGCGTGGTCACCTGACACTGGTACCCGGGACAGCGACCCGACATGACCCGGTGACCCGGGGCCGGGGTAACGACCTGTCCAGGGGACCTGGGCCGGGGACCCGACAGGACCCGGAGACCTGGGGCTTGGGTAAAAACCTGACCCGGGGACCCGGGCTGGGTCCCGACATGACCCGGTGACCTGGTTCCGGGGTGCCGACCTGACCCGGTGACCTGGGGCCGGTGTCCCCAAGTGACCCGGGGACCCGGGCCGGGGTCCCCACGTGACTCGGTGACCTGGTTCCGGGGTGCCGACCTGACCCGGTGACCTGGGGCCGGCGTGGTCACCAGACCGTTGTACCCAGGCCGTTGACCCGACATGACCCTGTGACCCGGGGCCTGGGTAAAAATCCGACCCGGGGCCTGGGTAAAAATCCAACCCGGGGACCCGGGCATGGGACATGACATGACCCGACCTGGGTCCGGGGTCCCGACCTGACCCGGTGACCTGGGGCCGGTGTCCCCACGTGACCCGTTGACCTGGGTCCGGGGTCTCCACGTGACCCGGTGACCTGGGGCCGGTGTCCCCACGTGACCCGCTGACCTGGGGCCGGTATCCCCACGTGACCCTGGGTCCTGGTGCCGGGGTGGTCACCGGAACCTGGGAACCACGCCGGGTGCGCGACATGACCCGGTGACCCGGGGCCGGGTTAACGACCTGTCCAGGGACCCGGGACGGGGACCCGACAGGACCCGGTGACCTGGGGCCGGGGTCCCCACGTGACCCGGGGACCCGGGCCGGGGTCCCCACGTGACCCGGGGTCCTGGGGCCGGGGACCCCACGTGACCCGGTAACCTGAGGCCGGGGTCCCCACGTAACCCGGGGTCCTGGTGCCGTGGTCCCCACGTGACCCGGGGACCCGGGCCGGGTTCCCCACGTGACCCGGGGTCCTGGTGCCGGTGTCCCCACGTGACCCGGGGTCCTGGGGCCGGGGTCCCCACGTGACCCGGTTACCTGGGGCCGGGGTCCCCACGTGACCCGGGGTCCTGGTGCCGGGGTCCCCACGTGACCCGGGGTCCTGGTGCCGGTGTCCCCACGTGACCCGCTGACCTGGGGCCGGTGTCCCCACGTGACCCGGGGTCCTGGTGCCGGGGTCCCCACGTGACCCACTGACCTGGGGCCGGGGACCCCACGTGACCCGGGGTCCTGGTGCCGGGGTCCCCACGTGACCCGCTGACCTGGGGCCGGGGTCCCCACGTGACCCGGGGTCCTGGTGCCGGGGTCCCCACGTGACCCGCTGACCTGGGGCCGGGGTCCCCACGTGACCCGGGGTCCTGGTGCCGGGGTGGTCACCGGAACCTGGGAACCAGGCCGGGTGCGCGACATGACCCGGTGACCCGGGGCCGGGTTAACGACCTGTCCAGGGGACCCGGGCCGGGGACCCGACAGGACCCGGTGATCCTTCGCTGGTGTCCCGATGCAACCCGGGGACCCGGGCCGGGGACCCCACGTGACCCGGGGACCTGGGGCCGGGGATGTCACCCGACACTGGTACCCGGGGCAGCGACCCGATACGACCCGGGGACCTGGGTCCGGGGTCCCGACCTGACCCGGTGACCTGGGGCCAGGGTAACCACCTGACCCGGGGAACCGGGCCGGGGACCCGGTATGACTCCGTCTCCCGGGGCCGGCGTGGTCACCTGACACTGGTACCCGGGACAGCGACCCGACATGACCCGGTGACCCGGGGCCGGGGTAACGACCTGTCCAGGGGACCTGGGCCAGGGACCCGACAGGACCCGGAGACCTGGGGCTTGGGTAAAAACCCGTCCCGGGGACCCGGGCTGGGTCCCGACATGACCCGGTGACCTGGTTCCGGGGTGCCGACCTGACCCCGTGACCTGGGGCTGTGGTGTCGACCGGACTCGGGGACCTGGTCCGGTGTCCCGACAGGACCCGGTGACCTGGTTCCGGGGTGCCGACCTGACCCCGTGACCTGGGGCTGTGGTGTCGACCGGACTCGGGGACCTGGTCCGGTGTCCCGACAGGACCCGGTGACCTGGGGCCGGGGTCCCCACGTGACCCGGTCACCTGCGGCCGGGGTCCCCACGTGACCCGGGGTCCTGGGGCCGGGGACCCCACGTGACCCGGTAACCTGAGGCCGGGGTCCCCACATAACCCGGGGTCCTGGTGCCGTGGTCCCCACGTGACCCCGGGACCCGGGCCGGGTTCCCCACGTGACCCGGGGTCCTGGTGCCGGTGTCCCCACGTGACCCGGGGTCCTGGGGCCGGGGTCCCCACGTGACCCGGTCACCTGGGGCCGGGGTCCCCACGTGACCCGGGGTCCTGGTGCCGGTGTCCCCACGTGACCCGGGGTCCTGGTGCCGGGGTCCACACGTGACCCGGGGACCTGGGGCCGGGGACCCCACGTGACCCGGGGTCCTGGTTCCGGGGTCCCCACGTGACCCGCTGACCTGGGGCCGGGGTCCCCACGTGACCCGGGGTCCTGGTGCCGGGGTCCCCACGTGACCCGCTGACCTGGGGCCGGGGTCCCCACGTGACCCGGGGTCCTGGTGCCGGGGTGGTCACCGGAACCTGGGAACCAGGCCGGGTGCGCGACATGACCCGGTGACCCGGGGCCGGTTTAACGACCTGTCCAGGGGACCCGGGCTGGGGACCCGACAGGACCCGGTGATCCTTCGCTGGTGTCCCGATGCAACCCGGGGACCCGGGCCGGGGACCCCACGTGACCCGGGGACCTGGGGCCGGGGATGTCACCCGACACTGGTACCCGGGGCAGCGACCCGATACGACCCGGGGACCTGGGTCCGGGGTCCCGACCTGACCCGGTGACCTGGGGCCAGGGTAACCACCTGACCCGGGGACCCGGGCCGGGGACCCGGTATGACTCCGTCTCCCGGGGCCGGCGTGGTCACCTGACACTGGTACCCGGGACAGCGACCCGACATGACCCGGTGACCCGGGGCCGGGGTAACGACCTGTCCAAGGGACCTGGGCCGGGGACCCGACAGGACCCGGTGATCTGGGGCTTGGGTAAAAACCCGTCCCGGGGACCCGGGCTGGGTCCCGACATGACCCGGTGACCTGGTTCCGGGGTGCCGACCTGACCCGGTGACCTGGGGCTGTGGTGTCGACCGGACTCGGGGACCTGGTCCGGTGTCCCGTCATGACCCGGGGACCTGGGGTCGGGGTGGTCACCAGACCGTTGTACCCAGGCCGTTGAGCCGACATGACCCTGTGACCCGGGGCCTGGGTAAAAATCCAACCCGGGGACCCGGGCATGGGACGTGACATGACCCGACCTGGGTCCGGGGTCCCAACGTGACCCGGTGACCTGGTGCCGGTGTCCCCACGTGACCCGGTAACCTGAGGCCGGGGTCCCCACGTGACCCGGGGTCCTGGTGCCGGGGTGGTCATCGGAACCTGGGAACCAGGCTGGGTACCAGACATGACCCGGGGTCCTGGTGCCGGGGTCCCCACGTGACCCGCTGACCTGGGGCCGGGGTCCCCACGTGACCCGGGGTCCTGGTGCCGGGGTGGTCACCGGAACCTGGGAACCAGGCCGGGTGCGCGACATGACCCGGTGACCCGGGGCCGGGTTAACGACCTGTCCAGGGGACCCGGGCCGGGGACCCGACAGGACCCGGTGATCCTTTGCTGGTGTCCCGATGCAACCCGGGGACCCGGGCCGGGGACCCCAAGTGACCCGGGGACCTGGGGCCGGGGATGTCACCCGACACTGGTACCCGGGGCAGCGACCCGATACGACCCGGGGACCTGGGTCCGGGGTCCCGACCTGACCCGGTGACCTGGGGCCAGGGTAACCACCTGACCCGGGGACCCGGGCCGGGGACCCGGTATGACTCCGTCTCCCGGGGCCGGGGTGGTCACCTGACACTGGTACCCGGGACAGCGACCCGACATGACCCGGTGACCCGGGGCCGGGGTAACGACCTGTCCAGGGGACCTCGGCCGGGGACCCGGCAGGACCCGGAGACCTGGGGCTTGGGTAAAAACCCGTCCCGGGGACCCGGGCTGGGTCCCGACATGACTCGGTGACCTGGTTCCGGGGTGCCGACCTGACCCGGTGACCTGGGGCCGGCGTGGTCACCAGACCGTTGTACCCAGGCCGTTGACCCGACATGACCCTGTGACCCGGGGCCTGGGTAAAAATCCGACCCGGGGCCTGGGTAAAAATCCAACCCGGGGACCCGGGCATGGGACATGACATGACCCGACCTGGGTCCGGGGTCCCGACCTGACCCGGTGACCTGGGGCCGGTGTCCCCACGTGACCCGTTGACCTGGGTCCGGGGTCTCCACGTGACCCGGTGACCTGGGGCCGGTGTCCCCACGTGACCCGCTGACCTGGGGCCGGTATCCCCACGTGACCCTGGGTCCTGGTGCCGGGGTGGTCACCGGAACCTGGGAACCACGCCGGGTGCGCGACATGACCCGGTGACCCGGGGCCGGGTTAACGACCTGTCCAGGGACCCGGGACGGGGACCCGACAGGACCCGGTGACCTGGGGCCGGGGTCCCCACGTGACCCGGGGACCCGGGCCGGGGTCCCCACGTGACCCGGGGTCCTGGGGCCGGGGACCCCACGTGACCCGGTAACCTGAGGCCGGGGTCCCCACGTAACCCGGGGTCCTGGTGCCGTGGTCACCACGTGACCCGGGGACCCGGGCCGGGTTCCCCACGTGACCCGGGGTCCTGGTGCCGGTGTCCCCACGTGACCCGGGGTCCTGGGGCCGGGGTCCCCACGTGACCCGGTCACCTGGGGCCGGGGTCCCCACGTGACCCGGGGTCCTGGTGCCGGGGTCCCCACGTGACCCGGGGTCCTGGTGCCGGTGTCCCCACGTGACCCGCTGACCTGGGGCCGGTGTCCCCACGTGACCCGGTCACCTGGGGCCGGGGTCCCCATGTGACCCGGGGTCCTGGTGCCGGGGTCCCCACGTGACCCGGGGACCCGGGCCGGGGTCCCCACGTGACCCGGGGTCCTGGTGCCGGTGTCCCCACGTGACCCGGTCACCTGGGGCCGGGGTCCCCACGTGACCTGGGGTCCTGGTGCCGGGGTCCCCACGTGACCCGCTGACCTGGGGCCGGGGTCCCCACGTGACCCGGGGTCCTAGTGCCGGGGTCCCCACGTGACCCGCTGACCTGTGGCCGGGGTCCCCACGTGACCCGGGGTCCTGGTGCCGGGGTCCCCACGTGACCCGCTGACCTGGGGCCGGGGTCCCCACGTGACCCGGGGTCCTGTTGCCGGGGTGTTCACCGGAACCTGGGAACCAGGCCGGGTGCGCGACATGACCCGGTGACCCGGGGCCGGGTTAACGACCTGTCCAGGGGACCCGGGCCGGGGACCCGACAGGACCCGGTGATCATTCGCTGGTGTGCCGATGCAAGCCGGGGACCCGGGCCGGGGACCCGACGTGACCCGGGGACCTGGGGCCGGGGATGTCACCCGACACTGGTACCCGGGGCAGCGACCCGATACGACCCAGGGACCTGGGTCCGGGGTCCCGACCTGACCCGGTGACCTGGGGCCAGGGTAACCACCTGACCCGGGGACCCGGGCCGGGGACTCGGTATGACTCCGTCTCCCGGGGCCGGGGTGGTCACCTGACACTGGTACCCGGGACAGCGACCCGACATGACCCGGTGACCCGGGGCCGGGGTAACGACCTGTCCAGGGGACCTGGGCCGGGGACCCGACACGACCCGGTGACCTGGTTCCGGGGTGCCGACCTGACCCGGTGACCTGGGGCTGTGGTGTCGACCGGACTCGGGGACCTGGTCCGGTGTCCCGTCATGACTCGGGGACCTGGGGTCGGGGTGGTCACCAGACCGTTGTACCCAGGCAGTTGACCCGACATGACCCTGTGACCCGGGCCTGGGTAAAAATCCAACCCGGGGACCCGGGCATGGGACATGACATGACCCGACCTGGGTCCAGGGTCCCGACCTGACCCGGTGACCTGGGGCCGGTGTCCGCACGTGACCCGGTCACCTGGGGCCGGTGTCCCCACGTGACCCGCTGACCTGGGGCCGGGGTCCCCACGTGACCCGGGGACCCGGGCCGGGGACCCCACGTGACCCGGTGACCTGGGGCCGGGGTCCCCACGTGACCCGGGGACCCGGGCCGGGGACCCTACGTGACCCGGTCACCTGGGGCCGGGGTCCCCACGTGACCCGGTGTCCTGGTGCCGGGGTCCCCACGTGACCCGGGGACCCGGGCCGGGGTCCCCACGTGACCCGGGGTCCTGGTGCCGGTGTCCCCACGTGACCCGGTCACCTGGGGCCGGGGTCCCCACGTGACCCGGGGTCCTGGTGCCGGGGTCCCCACGTGACCCGCTGACCTGGGGCCGGGGTCCCCACGTGACCCGGGGTCCTGGTGCCGGGGTCCCCACGTGACCCGCTGACCTGTGGCCGGGGTCCCCACGTGACCCGCTGACCTGGGGCCGGTGTCCCCACGTGACCCGGGGTCCTGGGTCCGGGGTCCCGACCTGACCCGCTGACCTGGGGCCGGTGTCCCCACGTGACCCGGGGTCCTGGTGCCGGGGTGGTCACCGGAACCTGGGAACCAGGCCGGGTGCGCGACATGACCCGGTGACCCGGGGCCGGGTTAACGACCTGTCCAGGGGACCCGGGCCGGGGACCCGACAGGACCCGGTGATCCTTCGCTGGTGTCCCGATGCAACCCGGGGACCCGGGCCGGGGAACCCACGTGACCCGCTGACCTGGGGCAGGGGATGTCACCCGACACTGGTACCCGGGGCAGCGACCCGATACGACCCGGGGACCTGGGTCCGGGGTCCCGACCTGACCCGGTGACCTGGGGCCAGGGTAACCACCTGACCCGGGGACCCGGGCCGGGGACCCGGTATGACTCCGTCTCCCGGGGCCGGGGTGGTCACCTGACACTGCTACCCGGGACAGCGACCCGACATGACCCGGTGACCCGGGGCCGGGGGTAACGACCTGTCCAGGGGACCTGGGCCGGGGACCCGACACGACCCGGTGACCTGGTTCCGGGGTGCCGACCTGACCCGGTGACCTGGGGCTGTGGTGTCGACCGGACTCGGGGACCTGGTCCGGTGTCCCGTCATGACCCGGGGACCTGGGGTCGGGGTGGTCACCAGACCGTTGTACCCAGGCCGTTGACCCGACATGACCCTGTGACCCGGGGCCTGGGTAAAAATCCAACCCGGGGACCCGGGCATGGGACATGACATGACCCGACCTGGGTCCGGGGTCCCGACCTGACCCGCTGACCTGGGGCCGGTGTCCCCACGTGACCCGGGGTCCTGGTGCCGGGGTCCCCACGTGACCCGGGGACCCAGGCCGGGGTCCCCACGTGACCTGGTGACCTGGGGCCGGGATCCCCACGTGACCTGGGGTCCTGGTGCCGGGGTCCCCACGTGACCCGGGGACCCGGGCCGGGGACCCCACGTGACCCGGTGACCTGGGGCCGGGGTCCCCACGTGACCCGGGGACCCGGGCCGGGGACATCACGTGACCCGGTCTCCTGGGGGGGGGTCCCCACGTGACCCGGTCACCTGGGGCCGGGGTCCCCACGTGACCCGGGGTCCTGGTGCCGGGGTCCCCACGTGACCCGGTGACCTGAGGCCGGGGTCCCGACGTGACCCGGTGACCTGGGGCCGGGATCCCCACGTGACCCGGGGTCCTGGTGCCGGGGTCCCCACGTGACCCGTGGACCCGGGCCGGGGTCCCCACGTGACCCGGGGTCCTGGTGCCGGGGTCCCCACGTGACCCGCTGACCTGGGGCCGGGGTCCCCACGTGACCCGGGGTCCTGGTGCCGGGGTGGTCACCGGAAACTGGGAACCAGGCCGGGTGCGCGACATGACCCTGTGACACGGGGTCGGGTTAACGACCTGTCCAAGGGACCCGGGCCGGGGACCCGACAGGACCCGGTGATCCTTCGCTGGTGTCCCGATGCAAACCGGGGACCCGGGCCGGGGACCCCACGTGACCCGGGGACCTGGGGCCGGGGTGGTCACCTGACACTGGTACCCGGGACAGCGACCCGACATGACCCGGTGACCCGGGGCCGGGGTAACGACCTGTCCAGGGGACCTGGGCCGGGGACCCGACAGGACCCGGTGACCTGGTTCCGGGGTGCCGACCTGACCCGGTGACCTGGGGACGATGTCCCCACGTGACCCGCTGACCTGGGGCCGGTATCCCCACGTGACCCTGGGTCCTGGTGCCGGGGTGGTCACCGGAACCTGGGAACCAGGCCGGGTGCGCGACATGACCCGGTGACCCGGGGCCGGGTTAACGACCTGTCCAGGGACCCGGGCTGGGGACCCGACAGGACCCGGTGACCTGGGACCGGTGTCTCCACGTGACCCGGTCACCTACGGCCGGGGTCCCCACGTGACCCGCTGACCTGGGGCCGGGGTCCCCACGTGACCTGGGGACCCGGGCCGGGGACCCCACGTGACCCGGTAACCTGAGGCCGGGGTCCCCACGTAACCCGGGGTCCTGGTGCCGTGGTCCCCATGTGACCCGGGGACCCGGGCCTGGTTCCCCACGTGACCCGGGGTCCTGGTGCCGGTGTCCCCACGTGACCCGGGGTCCTGGGGCCGGGGTCCCCACGTGACCCGGTCACCTGGGGTCGGGGTCCCCACGTGACCCGGAGTCCTGGTGCCGGGGTCCCCACGTGACCCGGGGTCCTGGTGCCGGTGTCCCCACGTGACCCGGGGTCCTGGTGCCGGGGTCCCCACGTGACCCACTGACCTGGGGCCGGGGACCCTACGTGACCCGGGGTCCTGGTGCCGGGGTCCCCACGTGACCCGCTGACCTGGGGCCGGGGTCCCCACGTGACCCGCTGACCTGGTGCCGGGGTCCCCACGTGACCCGCTGACCTGGGGCCGGTGTCCCCACGTGACCCGGGGTCCTGGTGCCGGGGTGGTCACCGGAACCTGGGAACCAGGCCGGGTGCGCGACATGACCCGGTGACCCGGGGCCGGGTTAACGACCTGTCCAGGGGACCCGGGCTGGGGACCCGACAGGACCCGGTGATCCTTCGCTGGTGTCCCGATGCAACCCGGGGACCCGGGCCGGGGACCCCACGTGACCCGGGGACCTGGGGCCGGGGATGTCACCCGACACTGGTACCCGGGGCAGCGACCCGATACGACCCGGGGACCTGGGTCCGGGGTCCCGACCTGACCCGGTGACCTGGGGCCAGGGTAACCACCTGACCCGGGGACCCGGGCCGGGGACCCGGTATGACTCCGTCTCCCGGGGCCGGCGTGGTCACCTGACACTGGTACCCGGGACAGCGACCCGACATGACCCGGTGAACCGGGGCCGGGGTAACGACCTGTCCAGGGGACCTGGGCCGGGGACCCGACAGGACCCGGTGATCTGGGGCTTGGGTAAAAACCTGTCCCGGGGACCCGGGCTGGGTCCCGACATGACCCGGTGACCTGGGGCTGTGGTGTCGACCGGACTCGGGGACCTGGTCCGGTGTCCCGCATGACCCGGGGACCTGGTGTCGGGGTGGTCACCAGACCGTTGTACCCAGGCCGTTGACCCGACATGACCCTGTGACCCGGGGCCTGGGTAAAAATCCAACCCGGGGACCCGGGCATGGGACGTGACATGACCCAACCTGGGTCCGGGGTCCCGACCTGACCCGGTGACCTGGGGCCGGGGTCCCCACGTGACCCGGTCACCTGGGGCCGGTGTCCCCACGTGACCCGGGGACCCGGGCCGGGGACCCCACGTGACCCGCTGACCTGGGGTCGGGGATGTCACCCGACACTGGTACCCGGGGCAGAGACCCGATACGACCCGGGGACCTGGGTCGGGGTCCCCACGTGACCCGGGGTCGTGGTGCCGGGGTCCCCACGTGACCCGGGGTCCTGGTGCCGGTGTCCCCACGTGACCTGGGGTCCTGGTGCTGGGGTCCCCACGTGACCCGCTGACCTGGGGCCGGGGACCCCACGTGACCCGGGTTCCTGGTGACGGGGTCCCCACGTGACCCGCTGACCTGGGGCCGGGGTCCCCACGTGACCGGCTGACCTGGTGCCGGGGTCCCCACGTGACCCGGGGACCCGGGCCGGGGACCCCACGTGACCCGCTGACCTGGGGTCGGGGATGTCACCTGACACTGGTACCCGGGACAGCGACCCGACATGACCCGGTGACCCGGGGCCGGGGTAACGACCTGTCCAGGGGACCTGGGCCGGGGACCCGACAGGACCCGGTGATCTGGGGCTTGGGTAAAAACCCATCCCGGGGACCCGGGCTGGGTCCCGACATGACCCGGTGACCTGGTTCAGGGGTGCCGACCTGACCCGGTGACCTGGGGCTGTGGTGTCGACCGGACTCGGGGACCTGGTCAGGTGTCCCGTCATGACCCGGGGACCAAGGGTCGGGGTGGTCACCAGACCGTTGTACCCAGGCCGTTGACCCGACATGACCCTGTGACCCGGGGCCTGGGTAAAAATCCAACCCGGGGACCCGGGCATGGGACATGACATGACCCGACCTGGGTCCGGGGTCCCGACCTGACCCGGTGACCTGGGGCCGGGGTCCCCACGTGACCCGCTGACCTGGGGCCGGGGTCCCCACGTGACCCGGGGTCCTGGTGCCGGGGTGGTCACCGGAACCTTGGAACCAGGCCGGGTGCGCGACATGACCCGGTGACCCGGGGCCGGGTTAACGACTTGTCCAGGGGACCCGGGCCGGGGACCCGACAGGACCCGGTGATCCTTCGCTGGTGTCCCGATGCAACCCGGGGACCCGGGCCGGGGACCCCACGTGACCCGGGGACCTGGGGCAGGGGATGTCACCCGACACTGGTACCCGGGGCAGCGACCCGATACGACCCGGGGACCTGGGTCCGGGGTCCCGACCTGACCCGGTGACCTGGGGCCAGGGTAACCACTTGACCCGGGGACCCGGGCCGGGGACTCGGTATGACTCCGTCTCCTGGGGCCGGCGTGGTCACCTGACACTGGTACCCGGGACAGCGACCCGACATGACCCGGTGACCCGGGGCCGGGGTAACGACCTGTCCAGGGGACCTGGGCCGGGGACCCGACAGGACCCGGTGATCTGGGGCTTGGGTAAAAACCCGTCGCGGGGACCCGGGCTGGGTCCCGACATGACCCGGTGACCTGGTTCCGGGGTGCCGACCTGACCCGGTGAACTGGGGCTGTGGTGTCGACCGGACTCAGGGACCTAGTCCGGTGTCCCGCATGACCCGGGGACCTGGTGTCGGGGTGGTCACCAGACCGTTGTACCCAGGCCGTTGACCCGACATGACCCTGTGACCCGGGGCCTGGGTAAAAATCCAACCCGGGGAACCGGGCATGGGACGTGACATGACCCGACCTGGGTCCGGGGTCCCGACCTGACCCGGTGACCTGGGGCCGGTGTCCCCACGTGACCCGGGGTCCTGGTGCCGGGGTGGTCACCGGAACCTGGGAAACAGGCCGGGTGCGCGACATGACCCGGTGACCCGGGGCCGGGTTAACGACCTGTCCAGGGGACCCGGGCCGGGGACCCGACAGGACCCGGTGATCATTCGCTGGTGTGCCGATGCAACCCGGGGACCCGGGCCGGGGACCCCACGTGACCCGGGGACCTGGGGCCGGGGATGTCACCCGACACTGGTACCCGGGGCAGCGACCCGATACGACCCGGGGACCTGGGTCCGGGGTCCCGACCTGACCCGGTGACCTGGGGCCAGGGTAACCACCTGACCCGGGGACCCGGGCCGGGGACTCGGTATGACTCCGTCTCCCGGGGCCGGGGTGGTCACCTGACACTGCTACCCGGGACAGCGACCCGACATGACCCGGTGACCCGGGGCCGGGGTAACGACCTGTCCAGGGGACCTGGGCCGGGGACCCGACAGGACCCGGTGACCTGGTTCCGGGGTGCCGACCTGACCCGGTGACCTGGGGCTGTGGTGTCGACCGGACTCGGGGACCTGGTCCGGTGTCCCGTCATGACCCGGGGACCTGGTGTCGGGGTGGTCACCAGACCGTTGTACCCAGGCAGTTGACCCGACATGACCCTGTGACCCGGGCCTGGGTAAAAATCCAACCCGGGGACCCGGGCATGGGACGTGACATGACCCGACCTGGGTCCAGGGTCCCGACCTGACCCGGTGACCTGGGGCCGGTGTCCGCACGTGACCCGGTCACCTGGGGCCGGTGTCCCCACGTGACCCGGGGTCCTGGTGCCGGGGTCCCCACGTGACCCGGGGACCCGGGCCGGGGTCCCCACGTGACCCGGGGTCCTGGTGCCGGTGTCCCCACGTGACCCGGTCACCTGGGGCCGGGGTCCCCACGTGACCCGGGGTCCTGGTGCCGGGGTCCCCACGTGACCCGCTGACCTGGGGCCGGGGTCCCCACGTGACCAGGGGTCCTGGTGCCGGGGTCCCCACGTGACCCGCTGACCTGTGGCCGGGGTCCCCACGTGACCCGGGGTCCTGGTGCCGGGGTCCCCACGTGACCCGCTGACCTGGGGCCGGGGTCCCCACGTGACCCAGGGTCCTGGTGCCGGGGTGGTCACCGGAACCTGGGAACCAGGCCGGGTGCGCGACATGACCCGGTGACCCGGGGCCGGGATAACGACCTGTCCAGGGGACCCGGGCCGGGGACCCGACAGGACCCGGTGATCCTTCGCTGGTGTCCCGATGCAACCCGGGGACCCGGGCCGGGGAACCCACGTGACCCGGGGACCTGGGGCAGGGGATGTCACCCGACACTGGTACCCGGGGCAGCGACCCAATACGACCCGGGGACCTGGTTCCGGGGTCCCGACATGACCCGGTGACCTGGGCCGGGGACCCCACATGACCCGGGGACCTGGGGCCGGGGATGTCACCCGACACTGGTACCCGAAGCAGCGATCCGATACGACCCGGGGACCTGGGTCCGGGGTCCCGACCTGACCCGGTGACCTGGGGCCAGGGTAACCACCTGACCCGGGGACCCGGGCCGGGGACCCGGTATGACTCCGTCTCCCGGGGCCGGGGTGGTCACCTGACACTGGTACCCGGGACAGCGACCCGACATGAACCGGTGACCCGGGGCCGGGGTAACGACCTGTCCAGGGGACCTGGGCCGGGGACCCGACACGACCCGGTGACCTGGTTCCGGGGTGCCGACCTGACCCGGTGACCTGGGGCTGTGGTGTCGACCGGACTCGGGGACCTGGTCCGGTGTCCCGTCATGACCCGGGGACCTGGGGTCGGGGTGGTCACCAGACCGTTGTACCCAGGCCGTTGACCCGACATGACCCTGTGACCCGGGGCCTGGGTAAAAATCCAACCCTAGGACCCGGGCATGGGACATAACATGACCCGACGTGGGTCCGGGGTCCCGACCTGACCCGCTGACCTGGGGCCGGTGTCCCCACGTGACCCGGGGTCCTGGTGCCGGGGTCCCCACGTGACCCGGTGACCTGGGGCCGGGGTCCCCACGTGACCCGGGGACCCGGGCCGGGGACATCACGTGACCCGGTGACCTGGGTCCGGGGTCCCCACGTGACCCGCTGACCTGGGGCCGGGGTCCCCACGTGACCCGGGGTCCTGGTGCCGGGGTCCCCACGTGACCCGGTGACCTGAGGCCGGGGTCCCCACGTGACCCGGTGACCTGGGGCCGGGATCCCCACGTGACCCGGGGTCCTGGTGCCGGGGTCCCCACGTGACCCGGGGACCCGGGCCGGGGTCCCCACGTGACCCGGGGTCCTGGTGCCGGTGTCCCCACGTGACCCGGTCACCTGGGGCCGGGGTCCCCACGTGACCCGGGGTCCTGGTGCCGGGGTCCCCACGTGACCCGCTGACTTGGGGCCGGGGTCCCCACGTGACCCTGGTCCTGGTGCCGGGGTGGTCACCGGAACCTGGGAACCAGGCCGGGTGCGCGACATGACCCGGTGACCAGGGTCCGGGTTAACGACCTGTCCAAGGGACCCGGGCCGGGGACCCGACAGGACCCGGTGATCCTTCGCTGGTGTCCCGATGCAACCCGGGGACCCGGGCCGGGGACCCCACGTGACCCGGGGACCTGGGGCCGGGGTGGTCACCTGACACTGGTACCCGGGACAGCGACCCGACATGACCCGGTGAACCGGGGCCGGGGTAACGACCTGTCCAGGGGACCTGGGCCGGGGACCCAACAGGACCCGGTGACCTGGTTCCGGGGTGCCGACCTGACCCGGTGACCTGGGGCTGTGGTGTCGACCGGACTCGGGGACCTGGTCCGGTGTCCCGTCATGACCTGGGGACCTGGGGTCGGGGTGGTCACCAGACCGTTGTACCCAGGCCGTTGAGCCGACATGACCCTGTGACCCGGAGCCTGGGTAAAAATCCAACCCGGGGACCCGGGCATGGGACGTGACATGACCCGACCTGGGTCCGGGGTCCTGACCTGACCCGGTGACCTGGGCCGGGGACGCCACGTGACCCGGGGACCTGGGGCCGGGGATGTGACCTGACACTGGTACCAGGGGCAGCGACCCGACATGACCCGGTGACCCTGGGCCGGGGTAACGACCTGTCCAGGGGACCTGGGCCGGGGACCCGACAGGACCCGGTGACCTGGTTCAGGGGTACCGACCTGACCCGGTGACCTGGGGCTGTGGTGTCGACCGGACTCGGGGACCTGGTCCGGTGTCCCGTCATGACCCGGGGACCTGGGGTCGGGGTGGTCACCAGACCGTTGTACCCAGGCCGTTGACCCGACATGACCCTGTGACCCGGGGCCTGGGTAAAAATCCAACCCGTGGACCCGGGCATGGGACATGACATGACCCGATCTGGGTCCGGGGTCCCGACCTGACCCGCTGACCTGGGGCCGGTGTCCCCACGTGACCCGGGGTCCTGGTGCCGGGGTCCCCACGTGACCCAGGGACCCGGGCCGGGGTCCCCACGTGACCCGGTGACCTGAGGCCGGGGTCCCCACGTGACCCGGTGACCTGGGTCCGGGGTCCCCACGTGACCCGGGGTCCTGGTGCCGGTGTCCCCACGTGACCCGGGGACCCGGGCCGGGGTCCCCACGTGACCAAGGGTCCTGGTGCTGGTGTCCCCACGTGACCGGGTGACCTGGGGCAGGGGTCCCCACGTGACCCAGTCACCTGGGGCCGGAGTCCCCACGTGACCCGGGGACCCGGGCCGGGGACCCCAGGTGACCCGCTTACCTGGGTCCGGGGTTCCCACGTGACCCGCTGACCTGGGTCCGGGGTCCCCACGTGACCCGCTGACCTGGGGCCGGGGTCCCCACGTGACCCGCTGACCTGGGGCCGGGGATGTCACCCGACACTGGTACCCGGGGTAGCGACCCGATACGACCCGGGGACCTGGGTCCGGGGTCCCGACCTGACCCGGTGACCTGGGACCATGGTAACCACCTGACCCGGGGACCCGGGCCGGGGACTCGGTATGACTCCGTCTCCCGGGGCCGGGGTGGTCACCTGACACTGGTACCCGGGACAGCGACCTGACATGACCCGGTGACCCGGGGCCGGGGTAACGACCTGTCCAGGGGACCTGGGCCGGGGACCCGACAGGACCCGGTGACCTGGTTCCGGGGTGCCGACCTGACCCGGTGACCTGGGGCTGTGGTGTCGACCGGACTCGGGGACCTGGTCCGGTGTCCCGTCATGACTCGGGGACCTGGGGTCGGGGTGGTCACCAGACCGTTGTACCCAGGCCGTTGACCCGACATGACCCTGTGACCCGGGGCCTGGGATAAAATCCGACCCGGGGCCTGGGTAAAAACCCGTCCCTGGGACGCGGGCTGGGTCCCGACCTGACCCGGTGACCTGGGGCCGGTGTCTCCAAGTGACCCGGGGACCCGGGCCGGGGTCCCCACGTGACCCGGTGACCTGGGGCCAAGGTTCCCCACGTGACCCGGGGACCCGGGCCGGGGTCCCCACGTGACCCGGAGACCTGGGGCCGGGGTCCCCACGTGACCCGGGGTCCTGGTGCCGCGGTCACCACGTGACCCGTGGACCCGGGCCGGGGTCCCCACGTGACCCGGTGACCTGGGCCGGTGTCCCAACGTGACCCGGTCACCTGCGGCCGGGGTCCCCACGTGACCCGGGGTCCTGGTGCCGGGGTCCCCACGTGACCCGGGGACCCGGGCCGGGGACCCCACGTGACCTGGTGACCTGGGGCCGGGGTCCCCAAGTAACCCGGGGTCCTGGTGCCGGGGTCCCCACGTGACCCGGGGAACCGGGCCGGGGTCCCCACGTGACACGGGGTCCTGGTGCCGGTGTCCCCACGTGACCCGGGGACCCGGGTCGGGGACCCCACGTGACCCGCTGACCTGGGGCCGGGGATGTCACCCGACACTGGTACCCGGGGCAGCGACCCGATACGACCCGGGGACCTGGGTCCGGGGTCCCGACCTGACCCGGTGACCTGGGGCCAGGGTAACCACCTGACCCGGGGACCCGGGCCGGGGACCCGGTATGACTCCGTCTCCCGGGGCCGGCGTGGTCACCTGACACTGGTACCCGGGACAGCGACCCGACATGACCCGGTGACCCGGGGCCGGGGTAACGACCTGTCCAGGGGACCTGGGCCGGGGACCCGACAGGACCCGGTGACCTGGTTCCGGGGTGCCGACCTGACCCCGTGACCTGGGGCTGTGGTGTCGACCGGACTCGGGGACCTGGTCCGGTGTCCCGCATGACCCGGGGACCTGGGGTCCGGGTGGTCACCAGACCGTTGTACCCAGGCCGTTGACCCGACATGACCCTGTGACCCGGGGCCTGGGTAAAAATCCAACCCGGGGACCCGGGCATGGGACGTGACATGACCCGACGTGGGTCCGGGGTCCCGACCTGACCCGGTGACCTGGGGCCGGTGTCCCCACGTGACCCGGGGTCCTGGTGCCGGGGTCCCCACGTGACCCGCTGACCTGGGGCCGGGGTCCCCACGTGACCCGGGGTCCTGGTGCCGGGGTGGTCACCGGAACCTGGGAACCAGGCCGGGTGCGCGACATGACCCGGAGACCCGGGGCCGGGTTAACGACCTGTCCAGGGGACCCGGGCCCGGGACCCGACAGGACCCGGTGATCCTTCAGTGGTGTTCCGATGCAACCCGGGGACCCGGGCCGGGGACCCCACGTGACCCGCTGACCTGGGTCCGGGGTCCCCACGTGACCCGCTGACCTGGGTCCGGGGTCCCCACGTGACCCGGGGTCCTGGTGCCGGGGTCCCCACGTGACCCGGTCACCTGGGGCCGGGGTCCCCACGTGACCCTGGGTCCTGGTGCCGGGGTGGTCACCGGAACCTGGGAACCAGGCCGGGTGCGCGACGTGACCCGGTGACCCGGGGCCGGGTTAACGACCTGTCCAGGGGACCCGGGCCGGGGACCCGACAGGACCCGGTGATCCTTCGCTGGTGTCCCGATGCAACCCGGGGACCCGGGCCGGGGACCCCACGTGACCCGGGGACCTGGGGCCGGGGATGTCACCCGACACTGGTACCCAGGGCAGCGACCCGATACGACCCGGGGACCTGGGTCCGGGGTCCCGACCTGACCCGGTGACCTGGGGCCAGGGTAACCACCTGACCCGGGGACCCGGGCCGGGGACTCGGTATGACTCCGTCTCCCGGGGCCGGCGTGGTCACCTGACACGGGTACCCGGGACAGCGACCCGACATGACCCGGTGACCCGGGGCCGGGGTAACGACCTGTCCAGGGGACCTGGGCCGGGGACCCGACAGGACCCGGAGACCTGGGGCTTGGGTAAAAACCCGTCCCGGGGACCCGGGCTGGGTCCCGACATGACCCGGTGACCTGGGGCCGGTGTCCCCACGTGACCCGGTCACCTGCGGCCGGGGTCCCCACGTGACCCGGGGTCCTGGTGCCGCGGTCACCACGTGACCCTGGGACCCGTGCCGGGGTCCCCACGTGACCCGGTGACCTGGGCCGGTGTCCCCACGTGACCCGGTCACCTGCGGCCGGGGTCCCCACGTGACCCGGGGTCCTGGTGCCGGGGTCCCCACGTGACCCGGGGACCCGGGCAGGGGACCCCACGTGACCCGGTGACCTGGGGCCGGGGTCCCCAAGTAACCCAAGGACCCGGGCCAGGGGTCCCCACGTGACACGGTCACCTGGGGCCGGTGTCCCCACGTGACCCGGGGTCCTGGTGCCGGGGTCCCCACGTGACCCGGGGACCCGGGCCGGGGACCCCACGTGACCCGCTGACCTGGGGCCGGGGATGTCACCCGACACTTGTACCCGGGGCAGAGACCCGATACGACCCGGGGACCTGGGTCCGGGGTCCCGACCTGACCCGGGGTACTGGTGCCGGGTTCCCCCCGTGACCCGGGGACCCGGGCCGGGGTCCCCACGTGACCCGGGGTCCTGGTGCCGGTGTCCCCACGTGACCCGTCACCTGGGGCCGGGGTCCCCACGTGACCCGGGGTCCTGGTGCCGGGGTCCCCACGTGACCAGCTGACCTGGGGCCGGGGACACCACGTGACCCGGGGTCCTGGTGCCGGGGTCCCCACGTGACCCGCTGACCTGGGGCCGGGGTCCCCACATGACCCGCTGACCTGGGGCCGGTGTCCCCACGTGACCCGGGGTCCTGGTGCCGGGGTGGTCACCGGAACCTGGGAACCAGGCCGGGTGCGCGACATGACCCGGTGACCCGGGGCCGGGTTAACGACCTGTCCAGGGGACCCGGGCCGGGGACCCGACAGGACCCGGTGATCCTTCGCTGGTGTCCCGATGCAACCCGGGGACCCGGGCCGGGGACCCCACGTGACCCGCTGACCTGGGGCCGGGGATGTCACCCGACACTGGTACCCGGGGCAGCGACCCGATACGACCCGGGGACCTGGGTCCGGGGTCCCGACCTGACCCGGTGACCTGGGGCCAGGGTAACCACCTGACCCGGGGACCCGGGCCGGGGACCCGGTATGACTCCGTCTCCCGGGGCCGGCGTGGTCACCTGACACTGGTACCCGGGACAGCGACCCGACATGACCCGGTGACCCGGGGCCGGGGTAACGACCTGTCCAGGGGACCTGGGCCGGGGACCTGACAGGACCCGGTGATCTGGGGCTTGGGTAAAAACCCGTCCCGGGGACCCAGGCTGCGTCCCGACATTACCCGGTGACCTGGTTCCGGGGTGCCGACCTGACCCCGTGACCTGGGGCTGTGGTGTCGACCGGACTCGGGGACCTGGTCCGGTGTCCCGCATGACCCGGGGACCTGGGGTCGGGGTGGTCACCAGACCGTTGTACCCAGGCCGTTGACCCGACATGACCCTGTGACCCGGGGCCTGGGTAAAAATCCAACCCGGGGACCCGGGCATGGGACGTGACATGACCCGAACTGGGTCTGGGGTCCCGACCTGACCCGGTGACCTGGGGCCAGTGTTCCCACGTGACCCGGTGACCTGGTGCCGGGGTGGTCACCGGAACCTTGGAACCAGGCCGGGTGCGCGACATGACCCGGTGACCCGGGGCCGGGTTAACGGCCTGTCCAGGGGACCTGGGCCGGGGACCCGACACGACCCGGTGATCTGGGGCTTGGGTAAAAACCCGTCCCGGTGACCTGGGGCTGTGGTGTCGACCGGACTCGGGGACCTGGTCCGGTGTCCCGTCATGACCCGGGGACCTGGGGTCGGGGTGGTCACCAGACCGTTGTACCCAGGCCGTTGACCCGACATGACCCTGTGACCCGGGGCCTGGGTAAAAATCCAACCCGGGGACCCGGGCATGGGACGTGACATGACCCGACCTGGGTCCGGGGTCCCGACCTCACCCGGTGACCTGGGTCCGGTGTCCCCACGTGACCCGCTGACCTGGGTCCGGGGTTCCAACGTGACCCGGTGACCTGGTGCCGGGGTCCCCACGTGACCCGGTCACCTGGGGCCGGTGTCCCCACGTGACCCGGGGTCCTGGTGCCGGGGTGGTCATCGGAACCTGGGAACCAGGCTGGGTACCAGACATGACCCGGGGTCCTGGTGCCGGGGTCCCCACGTGACCCGCTGACCTGGGGCAGGGGTCCCCACGTGACCCGGGGTCCTGGTGCCGGGGTGGTCACCGGAACCTGGGAACCAGGCCGGGTGCGCGACATGACCCGGTGACCCGGGGCCGGGTTAACAACCTGTCCAGGGGACCCGGGCCGGGGACCCGACAGGACCCGGTGATCCTTCGCTGGTGTCCCGATGCAACCCGGGGACCCGGGCCAGGGACCCCACGTGACCCGGGGACCTGGGGCCGGGGATGTCACCCGACACTGGTACCCGGGGCAGCGACCCGATACGACCCGGGGACCTGGGTCCGGGGTCCCGACCTGACCCGGTGACCTGGGGCCAGGGTAACCACCTGACCCGGGGACCCGGGCCGGGGACCCGGTATGACTCCGTCTCCCGGGGCCGGCGTGGTCACCTGACACTGGTACCCGGGACAGCGACCCGACATGACCCGGTGACCCGGGGCCGGGGTAACGACCTGTCCAGGGGACCTGGGCCGGGGACCCGACACGACCCGCTGACCTGGTTCCGGGGTGCCGACCTGACCCGGTGACCTGGGGCTGTGGTGTCGACCGGACTCGGGGACCTGGTCCGGTGTCCCGTCATGACTCGGGGACCTGGGGTCGGGGTGGTCACCAGACCGTTGTACCCAGGCCGTTGACCCGACATGACCCTGTGACCCGGGGCCTGGGTAAAAATCCAACCCGGGGACCCGGGCATGGGACATGACATGACCCGACCTGGGTCCGGGGTCCCGACCTGACCCGGTGACCTGGGGCCGGGGTCCCCACGTGACCCGCTGACCTGGGTCCAGGGTCCCCACGTGACCCGGTGACCTGGGGCCGGTGTCCCCACGTGACCTGCTGACCTGGGGCCGGTATCCCCACGTGACCCTGGGTCCTGGTGCCGGGGTGGTCACCGGAACCTGGGAACCAGGCCGGGTGCGCGACATGACCCGGTGACCCGGGGCCGGGTTAACGACCTGTCCAGGGGACCCGGGCCGGGGACCCGACAGGACCCGGTGATCCTTCGCTGGTGTCCCGATGCAACCCGGGGACCCGGGCCGGGGACCCCACGTGACCCAGGGACCTGGGGCCGGGGATGTCACCCGACACTGGTACCCGGGGCAGCGACCCGATACGACCCGGGGACCTGGGTCCGGGGTCCCGACCTGACCCGGTGACCTGGGGCCAGGGTAACCACCTGACCCGGGGACCCGGGCCGGGGACTCGGTATGACTCCGTCTCCCGGGGCCGGCGTGGTCACCTGACACTGGTACCCGGGACAGCGACCCGACATGAACCGGTGACCCGGGGCCGGGGTAACGACCTGTCCAGGGGACCTGGGCCGGGGACCCGACAGGACCTGGTGATCTGGGGCTTGGGTAAAAACCCGTCCCGGTGACCTGGGGCTGTGGTGTCGACCGGACTCGGGGACCTGGTCCGGTGTCCAGTCATGACCCGGGGACCTGGGGTCGGGGTGGTCACCAGACCGTTGTACCCAGGCCGTTGACCCGACATGACCCTGTGACCCGGGGCCTGGGTAAAAATCCAACCCGGGGACCCGGGCATGGGACGTGACATGACCCGACCTGGGTCCGGGGTCCCGACCTGACCCGGTGACCTGGGGCCGGTGTCCCCATGTGACCCGGTCACCTGGTGCCGGGGTGGTCACCGGAACCTTGGAACCAGGCCGGGTGCGCGACATGACCCGGTGACCCGGGGCCGGGTTAACGACCTGTCCAGGGGACCCGGGCCGGGGACCCGACAGGACCCGGTGATCCTTCGCTGGTGTCCCGATGCAACCCGGGGACCCGGGCCGGGGACCCCACGTGACCCGGGGACCTGGGGCCGGGGATGTCACCTGACACTGGTACCCGGGGCAGCGACCCGATACGACCCGGGGACCTGGGTCCGGGGTCCCGACCTGACCCGGTGACCTGGGGCCAGGGTAACCACCTGACCCGGGGACCCGGGCCGGGGACTCGGTATGACTCCGTCTCCCGGGGCCGGCGTGGTCACCTGACACTGGTACCCGGGACAGCGACCCGACATGACCCGGTGACCCGGGGCCGGGGTAACGACCTGTCCAGGGGACCTGGGCCGGGGACCCGACACGACCCGGTGACCTGGTTCCGGGGTGCCGACCTGACCTGGTGACCTGGGGCCGGTGTCCCCAAGTGACCCGGGGACCCGGGCCGGGGTCCCCACGTGACCCGGTGACCTGGGGCCAGGGTTCCCCACGTGACCCGGGGACCCGGGCCGGGGTCCCCACGTGACCCGCTGACCTGGGGCCGGGGTCCCCACGTGACCCGGGGTCCTGGTGCCGCGGTCACCACGTGACCCGGGGACCCGGGCCGGGGTCCCCACGTGACCCGGTGACCTGGGCCGGTGTTCCCACGTGACCCGGTCACCTGCGGCCGGGGTCCCCACGTGACCCGGGGTCCTGGTGCCGGGGTCCCCACGTGACCCGGGGACCCGGGCCGGGGACCCCACGTGACCCGGTGACCTGGGGCCGGGGTCCCCAAGTAACCCGGGGTCCTGGTGCCGGGGTCCCCACGTAACTCGGGGACCCGGGCCGGGGTCCCCACGTGACACGGGGTCCTGGTGCCGGTGTCCCCACGTGACCCGGTCACCTGGGGCCGGGGTCCCCACGTGACCCGGGGACCCGGGCCGGGGACCCCACGTCACCCGCTGACCTGGGGCCGGGGATGTCACCCGACACTGGTACCCGGGGCAGAGACCCGATACGACCCGGGGACCTGGGTCCGGGGTCCAGACCTGACCCGGGGTCCTGGTGCCAGGTTCCCCCCGTGACCCGGGGACCCGGGCCGGGGTCCCCACGTGACCCGGGGTCCTGGTGCCGGTGTCCCCACTTGACCCGTCACCTGGGGCCGGGGTCCCCACGTGACCCGGGGTCCTGGTGCCGGGGTCCCCACGTGACCCGCTGACCTGGGGCCGGGGACCCCACGTGACCCGGGGTCCTGGTGCCGGGGTCCGCACGTGACCCGCTGACCTGGTGCCGGGGTCCCCACGTGACCCGCTGACCTGGGGCCGGTGTCCCCACGTGACCCGGGGTCCTGGTGCCGGGGTGGTCACCGGAACCTGGGAACCAGGCCAGGTGCGCGACATGACCCGGTGACCCGGGGCCGGGTTAACGACCTGTCCAGGGGACCCGGGCTGGGGACCAGACAGGACCCGGTGATCCTTCGCTGGTGTCCCGATGCAACCCGGGGACCCGGGCCGGGGACCCCACGTGACCCGCTGACCTGGGGCCGGGGATGTCACCCGACACTGGTACCCGGGGCAGCGACCCGATACGACCCGGGGACCTGGGTCCGGGGTCCCGACCTGACCCGGTGACCTGGGGCCAGGGTAACCACCTGACCCGGGGATCCGGGCCGGGGACCCGGTATGACTCCGTCTCCCGGGGCCGGCGTGGTAACCTGACACTGGTACCCGGGACAGCGATCCGACATGACCCGGTGACCCGGGGCCGGGGTAACGACCTGTCCAGGGGACCTGGGCCGGGGACCCGACAGGACCCGGTGATCTGGGGCTTGGGTAAAAACCCGTCCCGGGGACCCAGGCTAGGTCCCGACATGACCCGGTGACCTGGTTCCGGGGTGCCGACCTGACCCGGTGACCTGGGGCTGTGGTGTCGACCGGACTCGGGGACCTGGTCCGGTGTCCCGCATGACCCGGGGACCTGGGGTCGGGGTGGTCACCAGACCGTTGTACCCAGGCCGTTGACCCGACATGACCCTGTGACCCGGGGCCTGGGTAAAAATCCAACCCGGGGACCCGGGCATGGGACGTGACATGACCCGACGTGGGTCCGGGGTCCCGACCTGACCCGGTGACCTGGGGCCGGGGTCCCCACGTGACCCGCTGACCTGGGGCCGGGGTCCCCACGTGACCCGGGGTCCTGGTGCCGGGGTGGTCACCGGAACCTGGGAACCAGGCCGGGTGCGCGACATGACCCGGTGACCCGGGGCCGGGTTAACGACCTGTCCAGGGGACCCGGGCCGGGGACCCGACAGGACCCGGTGATCCTTCGCTGGTGTCCCGATGCAACCCGGGGACCCGGGCCGGGGACCCACGTGACCCGGGGACCTGGGGCCGGGGATGTCACCCGACACTGGTACCCGGGGCAGCGACCCGATACGACCCGGGGACCTGGGTCCGGGGTCCCGACCTGACCCGGTGACCTGGGGCCAGGGTAACCACCTGACCCGGGGACCCGGGCCGGGGACCCGGTATGACTCCGTCTCCCGGGGCCGGCGTGGTCACCTGACACTGGTACCCGGGACAGCGACCCGACATGACCCGGTGACCCGGGGCCGGGGTAACGACCTGTCCAGGGGACCTGGGCCGGGGACCCGACACGACCCGCTGACCTGGTTCCGGGGTGCCGACCTGACCCGGTGACCTGGGGCTGTGGTGTCGACCGGACTCGGGGACCTGGTCAGGTGTCCCGTCATGACCCGGGGACCAAGGGTCGGGGTGGTCACCAGACCGTTGTACCCAGGCCGTTGACCCGACATGACCCTGTGACCCGGGGCCTGGGTAAAAATCCAACCCGGGGACCCGGGCATGGGACATGACATGACCCGACCTGGGTCCGGGGTCCCGACCTGACCCGGGGTCCTGGTGCCGGTGTCCCCACGTGACCCGGTCACCTGGGGCCGGGGTCCCCACGTGACCCGGGGTCCTGGTGCCGGGGTCCCCACGTGACCCGCTGACCTGTGGCCGGGGTCCCCACGTGACCCGGGGTCCTGGTGCCGGGGTCCCCACGTGACCCGCTGACCTGTGGCCGGGGTCCCCACGTGACCCGGGGTCCTGGTGCCGGGGTCCCCACGTGACCCGGGGTCCTGGTGCCGGGGTCCCCACGTGACCCGGGGACCCGGGCCGGGGTCCCCACGTGACCCGGTGACCTGGGGCCGGGATCCCCACGTGACCTGGGGTCCTGGTGCCGGGGTCCCCACGTGACCCGGGGTCCCGGGCCGGGGACCCCACGTGACCCGGTGACCTGGGGCCGGGGTCCCCACGTGACCCGGGGACCCGGGCCGGGGACATCACGTGACCCGGTCACCTGGGGCCGGGGTCCCCACGTGACCCGGTCACCTGGGGCCGGGGTCCCCACGTGACCCGCTGACCTGGGGCCGGGGTCCCCACGTGACCCGGGGTCCTGGTGCCGGGGTCCCCACGTGACCCGGGGTCCTGGTGCCGGGGTCCCCACGTGACCCGGTGACCTGAGGCCGGGGTCCCCACGTGACCCGGTGACCTGGGGCCGGGATCCCCACGTGACCCGGGGTCCTGGTGCCGGGGTCCCCACGTGACCCGGGGACCCGGGCCGGGGTCCCCACGTGACCCGGGGTCCTGGTGCCGGTGTCCCCACGTGACCCGGTCACCTGGGCCCGGGGTCCCCACGTGACCCGGGGTCCTGGTGCCGGGGTCCCCACGTGACCCGCTGACTAGGGGCCGGGGTCCCCACGTGACCCTGGGTCCTGGTGCCGGGGTGGTCACCGGAACCTGGGAACCAGGCCGGGTGCGCGACATGACCCGGCGACCCGGGGCCGGGTTAACGACCTGTCCAAGGGACCCGGGCCGGGGACCCGACAGGACCCGGTGATCCTTCGCTGGTGTCCCGATGCAACCCGGGGACCCGGGCCGGGGACCCCACGTGACCCGGGGACCTGGGGCCGGGGATGTCACCCGACACTGGTACCCGGGGCAGCGACCCGATACGACCCGGGGACCTGGGTCCGGGGTCCCGACCTGACCCGGTGACCTGGGGCCAGGGTAACCACCTGACCTGGGGACCCGGGCCGGGGACCCGGTATGACTCCGTCTCCTGGGGCCGGGGTGGTCACCTGACACTGGTACCCGGGACAGCGACCCGACATGACCCGGTGACCCGGGGCCGGGGTAACGACCTGTCCAGGGGACCTGGGCCGGGGACCCGACAGGACCCGGTGACCTGGTTCCGGGGTGCCGACCTGACCCGGTGACCTGGGGCTGTGGTGTCGACCGGACTCCGGGACCTGGTCCTGTGTCCCGTCATGACCCGGGGACCTGGGGTCGGGGTGGTCACCAGACCGTTGTACCCAGGCCGTTGACCCGACATGACCCTGTGACCCGGGGCCTGGGTAAAAATCCAACCCGGGAACCCGGGCATGGGACATGACATGACCCGGGGACCTGGGTCCGGGGTCCCGACCTGACCCGGTGACCTGGGGCCAGGGTAACCACCTGACCCGGGGACCCGGGCCGGGGACCCGGTATGACTCCGTCTCCCGGGGCCGGGGTGGTCACCTGACACTGGTACCCGGGACAGCGACCCGACATGACCCGGTGAACCGGGGCCGGGGTAACGACCTGTCCAGGGGACCTGGGCCGGGGACCCGACAGGACCCGGTGACCTGGTTCCGGGGTGCCGACCTGACCCGGTGACCTGGGGCTGTGGTGTCGACCGGACTCGGGGACCTGGTCCGGTGTCCCGTCATGACCCGGGGACCTGGGGTCGGGGTGGTCACCAGACCGTTGTACCCAGGCCGTTGAGCCGACATGACCCTGTGACCCGGAGCCTGGGTAAAAATCAAACCCGGGGACCCGGGCATGGGACGTGACATGACCCGACCTGGGTCCGGGGTCCTGACCTGACCCGGTGACCTGGGCCGGGGACCCCACGTGACCCGGGGACCTGGGGCCGGGGATGTCACCCGACACTGGTACCCGGGGCAGCGACCCGATTTGACCCGGTGACCCGGGGCCGGGGTAACGACCTGTCCAGGGGACCTGGGCCGGGGACCCGACAGGACCCGGTGACCTGGTTCCGGGGTGCTGACCTGACCCGGTGACCTGGGGCTGTGGTGTCGACCGGACTCGGGGACCTGGTCCGGTGTCCCGTCATGACCCGGGGACCTGGGGTCGGGGTGGTCACCAGACCGTTGTACCCAGGCCGTTGACCCGACATGACCCTGTGACCCGGGGCCTGGGTAAAAATCCAACCCGGGGACCAGGGCATGGGACATGACATGACCCGACCTGGGTCCGCGGTCCCGACCTGACCCGGTGACCTGGAGCCGGTGTCCCCACGTGACCCGGGGTCCTGGTGCTGGGGTCCCCACGTGACCCGGGGACCCGGGCCGGGGTCCCCACGTGACCCGGTGACCTGAGGCCGGGGTCCCCACGTGACCCGGGGTCCTGGTGCCGGGGTCCCCACGTGACCCGGGGACCCGGGCCGGGGAACCCACGTGAGCCGGTGACCTGGGGCCGGGGTCCCCACGTGACCCGGGGACCCGGGCCGGGGACATCACGTGACCAGGTCACCTGGGGCCGGGGTCCCCACGTGACCCGGGGTCCTGGTGCCGGGGTCCCCACGTGACCCGGGGACCCGGGCCGGGGTCCCCACGTGACCCGGGGACCCGGGCCGGGGACCCCACGTGACCCGGGGACCTGGGGCCGGGGATGTCACCCGACACTGGTACCCGGGGCAGCGACCCGATACGACCCGGGGACCTGGGTCCGGGGTCCCGACCTGACCCGGTGACCTGGGGCCAGGGTAACCACCTGGCCCGGGGACCCGGGCCGGGGACTCGGTATGACTCCGTCTCCCGGGGCCGGGGTGGTCACCTGACACTGCTACCCGGGACAGCGACCCGACATGACCCGGTGACCCGGGGCCGGGGTAACGACCTGTCCAGGGGACCTGGGCCGGGGACCCGACAGGACCCGGTGACCTGGTTCCGGGGTGCCGACCTGACCCGGTGACCTGGGGCTGTGGTGTCGACCGGACTCGGGGACCTGGTCCGGTGTCCCGTCATGACCTTGGGACCACGGGTCGGGGTGGTCACCAGACCGTTGTACCCAGGCCGTTGAGCCGACATGACCCTGTGACCCGGGGCCTGGGTAAAAATCCAACCCGGGGACCCGGGCATGGGACGTGACAAGACCCGACATGGGTCCGGGGTCCCGACCTGACCCGGTGACCTGGGGCCGGTGTCCCCACGTGACCCGCTGACCTGGGGCCGGGGTCCCCCCGTGACCCGGGGTCCTGGTGCCGGCGTTGTCACCAGAACCTGGGAACCAGGCCGGGTGCGCGACATGACCCGGTGACCCGGGGCCGGGTTAACGACCTGTCCAGGGGACCCGGGCCGGGGACCCGACAGGACCCGATGATCCTTCGCTGGTGTGCCGATGCAACCCGGGGACCCGGGCCGGGGACCCCACGTGACCCGGGGACCTGGGGCCGGGGTCCCCACGTGACCCGGGGACCCGGGCCGGGGTCCCCACGTGACCCGGGGTCCTGGTGCCGGTGTCCCCACGTGACCCGGTCACCTGGGGCCGGGGTCCCCACGTGACCCGGGGTCCTGGTGCCGGGGTCCCCACGTGACCCGCTGACCTGGGGCCGGGGTCCCTACGTGACCCGGGGTCCTGGTGCCGGGGTCCCCAGGTGACCCGCTGACCTGGGGCCGGGGTCCCCACGTGACCCGGGGTCCTGGTGCCGGGGTCCCCACGTGACCCGCTGACCTGGGGCCGGGGTCCCCACGTGACCCGGGGTCCTGGTGCCGGGGTGGTCACCGGAACCTGGGAACCAGGCCGGGAGCGCGACATGACCCGGTGACCCGGGGCCGGGTTAACGACCTGTCCAGGGGACCCGGGCCGGGGACCCGACAGGACCCGGTGATCCTTCGCTGGTGTCCCGATGCAACCCGGGGACCCGGGCCGGGGAACCCACGTGACCCGGGGACCTGGGGCAGGGGATGTCACCCGACACTGGTACCCGGGGCAGCGACCCGATACGACCCGGGGACCTGGGTCCGGGGTCCCGACCTGACCCGGTGACCTGGGCCGGGGACCCCACGTGACCCGCTGACCTGGGGCCGGGGATGTCACCCGACACTGGTACCCGGGGCAGCGACCCGATACGACCCGGGGACCTGGGTCCGGGGTCCCGACCTGACCCGGTGACCTGGGGCCAGGGTAACCACCTGACCCGGGGACCCGGGCCGGGGACCCGGTATGACTCCGTCTCCCCGGGCCGGGGTGGTCACCTGACACTGGTACCTGGGACAGCGACCCGACATGAACCGGTGACCCGGGGCCGGGGTAACGACCTGTCCAGGGGACCTGGGCCGGTGACCCGACAGGACCCGGTGACCTGGTTCCGGGGTGCCGACCTGACCCGGTGACCTGGGGCTGTGGTGTCGACCGGACTCAGGGACCTGGTCCTGTGTCCCGTCATGACCCGGGGACCTGGGGTCGGGGTGGTCACCAGACCGTTGTACCCAGGCCGTTGACCCGACACGACCCTGTGACCCGGGGCCTGGGTAAAAATCCAACCCGGGCACCCGGGCATGGGACATGACATGACCCGACCTGGGTCCGGGGTCCCGACCTGACCCGCTGACCTGGGGCCGGTGTCCCCACGTGACCCGGGGTCCTGGTGCCGGGGTCCCCACGTGACCCGGGGACCCGGGCCGGGGTCCCCACGTGACCCGGTGACCTGAGGCCGGGGTCCCCACGTGACCCGGTGACCTGGGGCCGGGATCCCCACGTGACCCGGGGTCCTGGTGCCGGGGTCCCCACGTGACCCGGGGACCCGGGCCGGGGACCCCACGTGACCCGGTGACCTGGGGCCGGGGTCCCCACGTGACCCGGGGACCCGGGCCGGGGACATCACGTGACCCGGTGACCTGGGGCCGGGGTCCCCACGTGACCCGGGGACCCGGGCCGGGGACATCACGTGACCCGGTGACCTGGGGCCGGGATCCCCACGTGACCCGGGGTCCTGGTGCCGGGGTCCCCACGTGACCCGGTCACCTGGGACCGAGGTCCCCACGTGACCCGGGGTCCTGGTGACAGGGTCCCCACGTGACCCGGTGACCTGGGGCCGGGGTCCCCACGTGACCCGGTGACCTGGGGCCGGGATCCCCACGTGACCCGGGGTCCTGGTGCCGGGGTCCCCACGTGACCCGGGGACCCGGGCCGGGGTCCCCACGTGACCCGGGGTCCTGGTGCCGGTGTCCCCACGTGACCCGCTGACTTGGGGCCGGGGTCCCCACGTGCCCCGGGGTCCTGGTGCCGGGGTGGTCACCGGAACCTGGGAACCAGGCCGGGTGCGCGACATGACCCGGTGACCCGGGGCCGGGTTAACGACCTGTCCAAGGGACCCGGGCCGGGGACCCGACAGGACCCGGTGATCCTTCGCTGGTGTCCCGATGCAACCCGGGGACCCGGGCCGGGGACCCCACGTGACCCGGGGACCTGGGGCCGGGGATGTCACCCGACACTGGTACCCGGGGCAGCGACCCGATACGACCCGGGGACCTGGGTCCGGGGTCCCGACCTGACCCGGTGACCTGGGGCCAGGGTAACCACCTGACCCGGGGACCCGGGCCGGGGACCCGGTATGACTCCGTCTCCCGGGGCCGGGGTGGTCACCTGACACTGGTACCCGGGACAGCGACCCGACATGACCCGGTGACCCGGGGCCGGGGTAACGACCTGTCCAGGGGACCTGGGCCGGGGACCCGACAGGACCCGGTGACCTGGTTCCGGGGTGCCGACCTGACCCGGTGACCTGGGGCTGTGGTGTCGACCGGACTCGGGGACCTGGTCCGGTGTCCCGTCATGACCCGGGGACCTGGGGTCGGGGTGGTCACCAGACCGTTGTACCCAGGCCGTTGAGCCGACATGACCCTGTGACCCGGAGCCTGGGTAAAAATCCAACCCGGGGACCCGGGCATGGGACGTGACATGACCCGACCTGGGTCCGGGGTCCTGACCTGACCCGGTGACCTGGGCCGGGGACCCCACGTGACCCGGGGACCTGGGGCCGGGGATGTCACCCGACACTGGTACCCGGGGCAGCGACCCGACATGACCCGGTGACCCGGGGCCGGGGTAACGACCTGTCCAGGGGACCTGGGCCGGGGACCCGACAGGACCCGGTGACCTGGTTCCGGGGTGCCGACCTGACCCGGTGACCTGGGGCTGTGGTGTCGACCGGACTCGGGGACCTGGTCCGGTGTCCCGTCATGACCCGGGGACCTGGGGTCGGGGTGGTCACCAGACCGTTGTACCCAGGCCGTTGACCCGACATGACCCTGTGACCCGGGGCCTGGGTAAAAATCCAACCCGGGGACCCGGGCATGGGACATGACATGACCCGACCTGGGTCCGGGGTCCCGACCTGACCTGCTGACCTGGGGCCGGTGTCCCCACATGACCCGGGGTCCTGGTGCCGGGGTCCCCACGTGACCTGGGGACACGGGCCGGGGTCCCCACGTGACCCGGTGACCTGAGGCCGGGGTCCCCACGTGACCCGGGGTCCTGGTGCCGGGGTCCCCACGTGACCCGGGGACCCTGGCCGGGGACCCCACGTGACCCGGTGACCTGGGGCCGGGGTCCCCACGTGACCCGGGGACCCGGGCCGGGGACATCACGTGACCCGGTCACCTGGGGCCGGGGTCCCCACGTGACCCGGGGTCCTGGTGCCGGGGTCCCCACGTGACCCGGGGACCCGGGCCGGGGTCCCCACGTGACCCAGGGTCCTGGTGCCGGTGTCCCCACGTGACCCGGGGACCTGGGGCAGGGGTACCCACGTGACCCGGTCACCTGGGGCCGGGGTCCCCACGTGACCCGGGGACCCGGGCCGGGGACCCCACGTCACCCGCTTACCTGGGGCCGGGGATGTCACCCGACACTGGTACCCGGGGCAGCGACCCGATACGACCCGGGGACCTGGGTCCGGGGTCCCGACCTGACCCGGGGTCCTGGTGCCGGGGTCCCCACGTGACCCGGGGACCCGGGCCGGGGTCCCCACGTGACCCAGGGTCCTGGTGCCGGTGTCCCCACGTGACCCGGGGACCTGGGGCAGGGGTACCCACGTGACCCGGTCACCTGGGGCCGGGGTCCCCACGTGACCCGGGGACCCGGGCCGGGGACCACACGTCACCCGCTTACCTGGGGCCGGGGATGTCACCCGACACTGGTACCCGGGGCAGCGACCCGATACGACCCGGGGACCTGGGTCCGGGGTCCCGACCTGACCCGGGGTCCTCTTGCCGGGGTCCCCACGTGACCCGGGGACCCGGGCCGGGGTCCCCACGTGACCCAGGGTCCTGGTGCCGGTGTCCCCACGTGACCCGGTCACCTGGAACCGGGGTCCCCACGTGACCCGGGGTCCTGGTGCCGGGGTCCCCACGTGACCTGCTGACCTGGGTCCGGTGTCCCCACGTGACCCGGGGTCCTGGTGCCGGGGTCCCCACGTGACCCGCTGACCTGGGGCCGGGGTCCCCACGTGACCCGGGGTCCTGGTGCCGGGGTCCCCACGTGACCCGCTGACCTGGGGCCGGTGTCCCCACGTGACCCGGGGTCCTGGTGCCGGGGTGGTCACCGGAACCTGGGAACCAGGCCGGGAGCGCGACATGACCCGGTGACCCGGGGCCGGGTTAACGACCTGTCCAGGGGACCCGGGCCGGGGACCCGACAGGACCCGGTGATCCTTCGCTGGTGTCCCGATGCAACCCGGGGACCCGGGCCGGGGACCCCACGTGACCCGGGGACCTGGGGCTTGGGTAAAAACCCGTCCCGGGGACCCGGGCTGGGTCCCGACATGACCCGGTGACCTGGTTCCGGGGTGCCGACCTGACCCGGTGACCTGGGGCCGGTGTCCCCAAGTGACCCGGGGACCCGGGCCGGGGTCCCCACGTGACCCGGTGACCTGGGGCCAGGGTTCCCCACGTGACCCGGGGACCCGGGCCGGGGTCCCCACGTGACCCGGTGACCTGGGGCCGGGGTCCCCACGTGACCCGGGGTCCTGGTGCCGCGGTCACCACGTGACCCGGGGACCCGGGCCGGGGTCCCCACGTGACCCGGTGACCTGGGCCGGTGTCCCCACGTGACCCGGGGTCCCCACGTGACCCGGCGTCCTGGTGCCGCGGTCACCACGTGACCCGGGGACCCGGGCCGGGGTCCCCACGTGACCCGCTGACCTGGGGCCGGGGTCCCCACGTGACCCGCTGACCTGGGGCCGGTGTCCCCACGTGACCCGGGGTCCTGGTGCCGGGGTGGTCACCGGAACCTGGGAACCAGGCCGGGTGCGCGACATGACCCGGTGACCCGGGGCCGGGTTAACGACCTGTCCAGGGGACCCGGGCTGGGGACCCGACAGGACCCGGTGATCCTTCGCTGGTGTCCCGATGCAACCCGGGGACCCGGGCCGGGGACCCCACGTGACCCGCTGACCTGGGGCCGGGGATGTCACCCGACACTGGTACCCGGGGCAGCGACCCGATACGACCCGGGGACCTGGGTCCGGGGTCCCGACCTGACCCGGTGACCTGGGGCCAGGGTAACCACCTGACCCAGGGACCCGGGCCGGGGACTCGGTATGACTCCGTCTCCCGGGGCCGGGGTGGTCACCTGACACTGGTACCCGGGACAGCGACCCGACATGACCCGGTGACCCGGGGCCGGGGTAACGACCTGTCCAGGGGACCTGGGCCGGGGACCCGACACGACCCGGTGACCTGGTTCCGGGGTGCCGACCTGACCCGGTGACCTGGGGCTGTGGTGTCGACCGGACTCGGGGACCTGGTCCGGTGTCCCGTCATGACCTTGGGACCACGGGTCGGGGTGGTCACCAGACCGTTGTACCCAGGCCGTTGAGCCGACATGACCCTGTGACCCGGGGCCTGGGTAAAAATCCAACCCGGGGACCCGGGCATGGGACGTGACAAGACCCGACATGGGTCCGGGGTCCCGACCTGACCCGGTGACCTGGGGCCGGTGTCCCCACGTGACCCGCTGACCTGGGGCCGGGGTCCCCCCGTGACCCGGGGTCCTGGTGCCGGCGTTGTCACCAGAACCTGGGAACCAGGCCGGGTGCGCGACATGACCCGGTGACCCGGGGCCGGGTTAACGACCTGTCCAGGGGACCCGGGCCGGGGACCCGACAGGACCCGATGATCCTTCGCTGGTGTGCCGATGCAACCCGGGGACCCGGGCCGGGGACCCCACGTGACCCGGGGACCTGGGGCCGGGGTCCCCACGTGACCCGCTGACCTGGGGCCGGGGTCCCCACGTGACACGGGGTCCTGGTGCCGGTGTCCCCACGTGACCCGGTCACCTGGGGCCGGGGTCCCCACGTGACCCGGGGTCCTGGTGCCGGGATCCCCACGTGACCCGCTGACCTGGGGCCGGGGTCCCCACGTGACCCGGGGTCCTGGTGCCGGGGTCCCCACGTGACCCGCTGACCTGGGGCCGGGGTCCCCACGTGACCCGGGGTCCTGGTGCCGGGGTCCCCACGTGACCCGCTGACCTGGGGCCGGGGTCCCCACGTGACCCGGGGTCCTGGTGCCGGGGTGGTCACCGGAACCTGGGAACCAGGCCGGGAGCGCGACATGACCCGGTGACCCGGGGCCGGGTTAACGACCTGTCCAGGGGACCCGGGCCGGGGACCCGACAGGACCCGGTGATCCTTCGCTGGTGTCCCGATGCAACCCGGGGACCCGGGCCGGGGAACCCACGTGACCCGGGGACCTGGGGCAGGGGATGTCACCCGACACTGGTACCCGGGGCAGCGACCCGATACGACCCGGGGACCTGGGTCCGGGGTCCCGACCTGACCCGGTGACCTGGGCCGGGGACCCCACGTGACCCGCTGACCTGGGGCCGGGGATGTCACCCGACACTCGTACCCGGGGCAGCGACCCGATACGACCCGGGGACCTGGGTCCGGGGTCCCGACCTGACCCGGTGACCTGGGGCCAGGGTAACCACCTGACCCGGGGACCCGGGCCGGGGACCCGGTATGACTCCGTCTCCCGGGGCCGGGGTGGTCACCTGACACTGGTACCCGGGACAGCGACCTGACATGAACCGGTGACCCGGGGCCGGGGTAACGACCTGTCCAGGGGACCTGGGCCGGGGACCCGACAGGACCCGATGACCTGGTTCCGGGGTGCCGACCTGACCCGGTGACCTGGGGCTGTGGTGTCGACCGGACTCAGGGACCTGGTCCTGTGTCCCGTCATGACCCGGGGACCTGGGGTCGGGGTGGTCACCAGACCGTTGTACCCAGGCCGTTGACCCGACACGACCCTGTGACCCGAGGCCTGGGTAAAAATCCAACCCGGGCACCCGGGCATGGGACATGACATGACCCGACCTGGGTCCGGGGTCCCGACCTGACCCGCTGACCTGGGGCCGGTGTCCCCACGTGACCCGGGGTCCTGGTGCCGGGGTCCCCACGTGACCCGGGGACCCGGGCCGGGGTCCCCACGTGACCCGGTGACCTGAGGCCGGGGTCCCCACGTGACCCGGTGACCTGGGGCCGGGATCCCCACGTGACCCGGGGTCCTGGTGCCGGGGTCCCCACGTGACCCGGGGACCCGGGCCGGGGACCCCACGTGACCCGGTGACCTGGGGCCGGGGTCCCCACGTGACCCGGGGACCCGGGCCGGGGACATCACGTGACCCGGTGACCTGGGGCCGGGGTCCCCACGTGACCCGGGGACCCGGGCCGGGGACATCACGTGACCCGGTGACCTGGGGCCGGGATCCCCACGTGACCCGGGGTCCTGGTGCCGGGGTCCCCACGTGACCCGGTCACCTGGGACCGAGGTCCCCACGTGACCCGGGGTCCTGGTGACGGGGTCCCCACGTGACCCGGTGACCTGGGGCCGGGGTCCCCACGTGACCCGCTGACCTGGGGCCGGGGTCCCCACGTGACCCGGGGTCCTGGTGCCGGGGTGGTCACCGGAACCTGGGAACCAGGCCGGGAGCGCGACATGACCCGGTGACCCGGGGCCGGGTTAACGACCTGTCCAGGGGACCCGGGCCGGGGACCCGACAGGACCCGGTGATCCTTCGCTGGTGTCCCGATGCAACCCGGGGACCCGGGCCGGGGAACCCACGTGACCCGGGGACCTGGGGCAGGGGATGTCACCCGACACTGGTACCCGGGGCAGCGACCCGATACGACCCGGGGACCTGGGTCCGGGGTCCCGACCTGACCCGGTGACCTGGGCCGGGGACCCCACGTGACCCGCTGACCTGGGGCCGGGGATGTCACCCGACACTGGTACCCGGGGCAGCGACCCGATACGACCCGGGGACCTGGGTCCGGGGTCCCGACCTGACCCGGTGACCTGGGGCCAGGGTAACCACCTGACCCGGGGACCCGGGCCGGGGACCCGGTATGACTCCGTCTCCCGGGGCCGGGGTGGTCACCTGACACTGGTACCCGGGACAGCGACCCGACATGAACCGGTGACCCGGGGCCGGGGTAACGACCTGTCCAGGGGACCTGGGCCGGGGACCCGACAGGACCCGGTGACCTGGTTCCGGAGTGCCGACCTGACCCGGTGACCTGGGGCTGTGGTGTCGACCGGACTCAGGGACCTGGTCCTGTGTCCCGTCATGACCCGGGGACCTGGGGTCGGGGTGGTCACCAGACCGTTGTACCCAGGCCGTTGACCCGACACGACCCTGTGACCCGAGGCCTGGGTAAAAATCCAACCCGGGCACCCGGGCATGGGACATGACATGACCCGACCTGGGTCCGGGGTCCCGACCTGACCCGCTGACCTGGGGCCGGTGTCCCCACGTGACCCGGGGTCCTGGTGCCGGGGTCCCCACGTGACCCGGGGACCCGGGCCGGGGTCCCCACGTGACCCGGTGACCTGAGGCCGGGGTCCCCACGTGACCCGGTGACCTGGGGCCGGGGTCCCCACGTGACCCGGGGTCCTGGTGCCGGGGTCCCCACGTGACCCGGGGACCCGGGCCGGGGACCCCACGTGACCCGGTGACCTGGGGCCGGGGTCCCCACGTGACCAGGGGACCCGGGCCGGGGACATCACGTGACCCGGTGACCTGGTGCCGGGGTCCCCACGTGACCCGGGGACCCGGGCCGGGGACATCACGTGACCCGGTGACCTGGGGCCGGGATCCCCACGTGACCCGGGGTCCTGGTGCCGGGGTCCCCACGTGACCCGGTCACCTGGGGCCGAGGTCCCCACGTGACCCGGGGTCCTGGTGACGGGGTCCCCACGTGACCCGGTGACCTGGGGCCGGGGTCCCCACGTGACCCGGTGACCTGGGGCCGGGATCCCCACGTGACCCGGGGTCCTGGTGCCGGGGTCCCCACGTGACCCGGGGACCCGGGCCGGGGTCCCCACGTGACCCGGGGTCCTGGTGCCGGTGTCCCCACGTGACCCGCTGACTTGGGGCCGGGGTCCCCACGTGACCCTGGGTCCTGGTGCCGGGGTGGTCACCGGAACCTGGGAACCAGGCCGGGTGCGCGACATGACCCGGTGACCCGGGGCCGGGTTAACGACCTGTCCAAGGGACCCGGGCCGGGGACCCGACAGGACCCGGTGATCCTTCGCTGGTGTCCCGATGCAACCCGGGGACCCGGGCCGGGGACCCCACGTGACCCGGGGACCTGGGGCCGGGGATGTCACCCGACACTGGTACCCGGGGCAGCGACCCGATACGACCCGGGGACCTGGGTCCGGGGTCCCGACCTGACCCGGTGACCTGGGGCCAGGGTAACCACCTGACCCGGGGACCCGGGCCGGGGACCCGGTATGACTCCGTCTCCCGGGGCCGGGGTGGTCACCTGACACTGGTACCCGGGACAGCGACCCGACATGACCCGGTGACCCGGGGCCGGGGTAACGACCTGTCCAGGGGACCTGGGCCGGGGACCCGACAGGACCCGGTGACCTGGTTCCGGGGTGCCGACCTGACCCGGTGACCTGGGGCTGTGGTGTCGACCGGACTCGGGGACCTGGTCCGGTGTCCCGTCATGACCCGGGGACCTGGGGTCGGGGTGGTCACCAGACCGTTGTACCCAGGCCGTTGAGCCGACATGACCCTGTGACCCGGAGCCTGGGTAAAAATCCAACCCGGGGACCCGGGCATGGGACGTGACATGACCCGACCTGGGTGCGGGGTCCTGACCTGACCCGGTGACCTGGGCCGGGGACCCCACGTGACCCGGGGACCTGGGGCCGGGGATGTCACCCGACACTGGTACCCGGGGCAGCGACCCGACATGACCCGGTGACCCGGGGCCGGGGTAACGACCTGTCCAGGGGACCTGGGCCGGGGACCCGACAGGACCCGGTGACCTGGTTCCGGGGTGCCGACCTGACCCGGTGACCTGGGGCTGTGGTGTCGACCGGACTCGGGGACCTGGTCCGGTGTCCCGTCATGACCCGGGGACCTGGGGTCGGGGTGGTCACCAGACCGTTGTACCCAGGCCGTTGACCCGACATGACCCTGTGACCCGGGGCCTGGGTAAAAATCCAACCCGGGGACCCGGGCATGGGACATGACATGACCCGACCTGGGTCCGGGGTCCCGACCTGACCTGCTGACCTGGGGCCGGTGTCCCCACATGACCCGGGGTCCTGGTGCCGGGGTCCCCACGTGACCTGGGGACACGGGCCGGGGTCCCCACGTGACCCGGTGACCTGAGGCCGGGGTCCCCACGTGACCCGGGGTCCTGGTGCCGGGGTCCCCACGTGACCCGGGGACCCTGGCCGGGGACCCCACGTGACCCGGTGACCTGGGGCCGGGGTCCCCACGTGACCCGGGGACCCGGGCCGGGGACATCACGTGACCCGGTCACCTGGGGCCGGGGTCCCCACGTGACCCGGGGTCCTGGTGCCGGGGTCCCCACGTGACCCGGGGACCCGGGCCGGGGTCCCCACGTGACCCAGGGTCCTGGTGCCGGTGTCCCCACGTGACCCGGGGACCTGGGGCAGGGGTCCCCACGTGACCCGGTCACCTGGGGCCGGGGTCCCCACGTGACCCGGGGACCCGGGCCGGGGACCCCACGTCACCCGCTTACCTGGGGCCGGGGATGTCACCCGACACTGGTACCCGGGGCAGCGACCCGATACGACCCGGGGACCTGGGTCCGGGGTCCCGACCTGACCCGGGGTCCTGTTGCCGGGGTACCCACGTGACCCGGGGACCCGGGCCGGGGTCCCCACGTGACCCAGGGTCCTGGTGCCGGTGTCCCCACGTGACCCGGTCACCTGGAACCGGGGTCCCCACGTGACCCGGGGTCCTGGTGCCGGGGTCCCCACGTGACCTGCTGACCTGGGTCCGGTGTCCCCACGTGACCCGGGGTCCTGGTGCCGGGGTCCCCACGTGACCCGCTGACCTGGGGCCGGGGTCCCCACGTGACCCGGGGTCCTGGTGCCGGGGTCCCCACGTGACCCGCTGACCTGGGGCCGGTGTCCCCACGTGACCCGGGGTCCTGGTGCCGGGGTGGTCACCGGAACCTGGGAACCAGGCCGGGAGCGTGACATGACCCGGTGACCCGGGGCCGGGTTAACGACCTGTCCAGGGGACCCGGGCCGGGGACCCGACAGGACCCGGTGATCCTTCGCTGGTGTCCCGATGCAACCCGGGGACCCGGGCCGGGGACCCCACGTGACCCGGGGACCTGGGGCTTGGGTAAAAACCCGTCCCGGGGACCCGGGCTGGGTCCCGACATGACCCGGTGACCTGGTTCCGGGGTGCCGACCTGACCCGGTGACCTGGGGCCGGTGTCCCCAAGTGACCCGGGGACCCGGGCCGGGGTCCCCACGTGACCCGGTGACCTGGGGCCAGGGTTCCCCACGTGACCCGGGGACCCGGGCCGGGGTCCCCACGTGACCCGGTGACCTGGGGCCGGGGTCCCCACGTGACCCGGGGTCCTGGTGCCGCGGTCACCACGTGACCCGGGGACCCGGGCCGGGGTCCCCACGTGACCCGGGGTCCCCACGTGACCCGGCGTCCTGGTGCCGCGGTCACCACGTGACCCGGGGACCCGGGCCGGGGTCCCCACGTGACCCGCTGACCTGGGGCCGGGGTCCCCACGTGACCCGCTGACCTGGGGCCGGGGTCCCCACGTGACCCGGGGTCCTGGTGCCGGGGTGGTCACCGGAACCTGGGAACCAGGCCGGGTGCGCGACATGACCCGGTGACCCGGGGCCGGGTTAACGACCTGTCCAGGGGACCCGGGCTGGGGACCCGACAGGACCCGGTGATCCTTCGCTGGTGTCCCGATGCAACCCGGGGACCCGGGCCGGGGACCCCACGTGACCCGCTGACCTGGGGCCGGGGATGTCACCCGACACTGGTACCCGGGGCAGCGACCCGATACGACCCGGGGACCTGGGTCCGGGGTCCCGACCTGACCCGGTGACCTGGGGCCAGGGTAACCACCTGACCCGGGGACCTGGGCCGGGGACCCGGTATGACTCCGTCTCCCGGGGCCGGCATGGTAACCTGACACTGGTACCCGGGACAGCGATCCGACATGACCCGGTGACCCGGGGCCGGGGTAACGACCTGTCCAGGGGACCTGGGCCGGGGACCCGACAGGACCCGGTGATCTGGGGCTTGGGTAAAAACCCGTCCCGGGGACCCAGGCTAGGTCCCGACATGACCCGGTGACCTGGTACCGGTGTCCCGACCTGACCCGGTGACCTAGGGCTGTGGTGTCGACCGGACTCGGGGACCTGGTCCGGTGTCCCGCATGACCCGGGGACCTGGTGTCGGGGTGGTCACCAGACCGTTGTACCCAGGCCGTTGACCCGACATGACCCTGTGACCCGGGGCCTGGGTAAAAATCCAACCCGGGGATCCGGGCATGGGACGTGACATGACCCGACCTGGGTCCGGGGTCCCGACCTGACCCGGTGACCTGGGGCCGGGGTCCCCACGTGACCCGGTGACCTGGTGCCGGGGTGGTCTCCGGAACCTGGGAACCAGGCCGGGTGCGCGACATGACCCGGTGACCCGGGGCCGGGTTAACGACCTGTCCAGGGGACCCGGGCCGGGGACCCGACAGGACCCGGTGATCCTTCGCTGGTGTCCCGATGCAACCCGGGGACCCGGGCCGGGGACCCCACGTGACCCGGGGACCTGGGGCCGGGGATGTCACCCGACACTGGTACCCGGGGCAGCGACCCGATACGACCCGGGGACCTGGGTCCGGGGTCCCGACCTGACCCGGTGACCTGGGGCCAGGGTAACCACCTGACCCGGGGACCCGGGCCGGGGACTCGGTATGACTCCGTCTCCCGGGGCCGGCGTGGTCACCTGACACTGGTACCCGGGACAGCGACCCGACATGACCCGGTGACCCGGGGCCGGGGTAACGACCTGTCCAGGGGACCTGGGCCGGGGACCCGACAGGACCCGGTGACCTGGTTCCGGGGTGCCGACCTGACCCGGTGACCTGGGGCTGTGGTGTCGACCGGACTCGGGGACCTGGTCCGGTGTCCCGTCATGACCCGGGGACCTGGGGTCGGGGTGGTCACCAGACCGTTGTACCCAGGCTGTTGACCCGACATGACCCTGTGACCCGGGGCCTGGGTAAAAATCCGACCCGGGGCCTGGGTAAAAATCCAACCCGGGGACCTGGGCATGGGACATGACATGACCCGACCTGGGTCCGGGGTCCCGACCTGACCCGGTGACCTGGGGCCGGTGTCCCCACGTGACCCGATGACCTGGGTCCGGGGTCCCCACGTGACCCGGTGACCTGGGGCCGGTGTCCCCACGTGACCCGCTGACCTGGGGCCGGTATCCCCACGTGACCCTGGGTCCTGGTGCCGGGGTGGTCACCGGAACCTGGGAACCAGGCCGGGTGCGCGACATGACCCGGTGACCCGGGGCCGGGTTAACGACCTGTCCAGGGACCCGGGTTGGGGACCCGACAGGACCCGGTGACCTGGGGCCGGTGTCCCCACGTGACCCGGTCACCTGCGGCCGGGGTCCCCCCGTGAACCGGGGTCCTGGTGCCGGGGTCCCCACGTGACCTGGGGACCCGGGCCGGGGACCCCACGTGACCCGGTAACCTGAGGCCGGGGTCCCCATGTAACCCGGGGTCCTGGTGCCGTGGTCCCCACGTGACCCGGGGACCCGGGCCGGGGTCCCCACGTGACCCGGGGTCCTGGGCCGGTGTCCCCACGTGACCCGGGGTCCTGGGGCCGGGGTCCCCACGTGACCCGGTCACCTGGGGCCGGGGTCCCCACGTGACCCGGAGTCCTGGTGCCGGGGTCCCCACGTGACCCGGGGTCCTGGTGCCGGTGTCCCCACGTGACCCGGGGTCCTGGTACCGGGGTCCCCACGTGACCCACTGACCTGGGGCCGGGGACCCCACGTGACCCGGGGTCCTGGTGCCGGGGTCCCCACGTGACCCGCTGACCTGGGGCCGGGGTCCCCACGTGACCCGCTGACCTGGTGCCGGGGTCCCCACGTGACCCGCTGACCTGGGGCCGGTGTCCCCACGTGACCCGGGGACCTGGTGCCGGGGTGGTCACCGGAACCTGGGAACCAGGCCGGGTGCGCGACATGACCCGGTGACCCGGGGCCGGGTTAACGACCTGTCCAGGGGACCCGGGCCGGGGACCCGACAGGACCCGGTGATCCTTCGCTGGTGTCCCGATGCAACCCGGGGACCCGGGCCGGGGACCCCACGTGACCCGCTGACCTGGGGCCGGGGATGTCACCCGACACTGGTACCCGGGGCAGCGACCCGATACGACCCGGGGACCTGGGTCCTGGGTCCCGACCTGACCCGGTGACCTGGGGCCAGGGTAACCACCTGACCCGGGGACCCGGGCCGGGGACCCGGTATGACTCCGTCTCCCGGGGCCGGGGTGGTCACCTGACACTGGTACCCGGGACAGCGACCCGACATGACCCGGTGACCTGGGGCCGGGGTAACGACCTGTCCAGGGGACCTGGGCCGGGGACCCGACAGGACCCGGTGATCTGGGGCTTGGGTAAAAACCTGTCCCGGGGACCCGGGCTGGGTCCCGACATGACCCGGTGACCTGGTTCCGGGGTGCCGACCTGACCCGGTGACCTGGGGCTGTGGTGTCGACCGGACTCGGGGACCTGGTCCGGTGTCCCGCATGACCCGGGGACCTGGTGTCGGGGTGGTCACCAGACCGTTGTACCCAGGCCGTTGACCCGACATGACCCTGTGACCCGGGGCCTGGGTAAAAATCCAACCCGGGGACCCGGGCATGGGACGTGACATGACCCGACCTGGGTCCGGGGTCCCGACCTGACCCGGTCACCTGGGGCCGGGGTCCCCACGTGACCCGGTCACCTGGGGCCGGTGTCCCCACGTGACCCGGGGACCCGGGCCGGGGACCCTACGTGACCCGCTGACCTGGGGCCGGGGATGTCACCCGACACTGGTACCCGGTGCAGAGACCCGATACGACCCGGGGACCTGGGTCCGGGGTCCCCACGTGACCCGCTGACCTGGGGCCGGGGTCCCCACGTGACCCGGGGTCCTGGTGCCGGTGTACCCACGTGACCTGGGGTCCTGGTGCCAGGGTCCCCACGTGACCCGCTGACCTGGGGCCGGGGACCCCACGTGACCCGGGGTCCTGGTGACGGGGTCCCCACGTGACCCGCTGACCTGGGGCCGGGGTCCCCACGTGACCGGCTGACCTGGTGCCGGGGTCCCCACGTGACCCGCTGACCTGGGGCCGGTGTCCCCACGTGACCCGGGGTCCTGGTGCCGGGGTGGTCACCGGAACCTGGGAACCAGGCCGGGTGCGCGACATGACCCGGTGACCCGGTGCCGGGTTAACGACCTGTCCAGGGGACCCGGGCTGGGGACCCGACAGGACCCGGTGATCCTTCGCTGGTGTCCCGATGCAACCCAGGGACCCGGGCCGGGGACGCCACGTGACCCGGGGACCTGGGGCCGGGGATGTCACCCGACACTGGTACCCGGGGCAGCGACCCGATACGACCCGGGGACCTGGGTCCGGGGTCCCGACCTGACCCGGTGACCTGGGGCCAGGGTAACCACCTGACCCGGGGACCCGGGCCGGGGACCCGGTATGACTCCGTCTCCCGGGGCCGGGGTGGTCACCTGACACTGCTACCCGGGACAGCGACCCGACATGACCCGGTGACCCGGGGCCGGGGTAACGACCTGTCCAGGGGACCTGGGCCGGGGACCCGACAGGACCCGGTGACCTGGTTCCGGGGTGCCGACCTGACCCGGTGACCTGGGGCTGTGGTGTCGACCGGACTCGGGGACCTGGTCCGGTGTCCCGCATGACCCGGGGACCTGGGGTCGGGGTGGTCACCAGACCGTTGTACCCAGGCCGTTGAGCCGACATGACCCTGTGACCCGGAGCCTGGGTAAAAATCCAACCCGGGGACCCGGGCATGGGACGTGACATGACCCGACCTGGGTCTGGGGTCCCGACCTGACCCGGTGACCTGGGGCCGGGGTCCCCACGTGACCCGCTGACCTGGGGCCGGGGTCCCCACGTGACCCGGGGTCCTGGTGCCGGGGTGGTCACCGGAACCTGGGAACCAGGCCGGGTGCGCGACATGACCCGGTGACCCGGGGCCGGGTTAACGACCTGTCCAGGGGACCCGGGCCGGGGACCCGACAGGACCCGGTGATCCTTCGCTGGTGTCCCGATGCAACCCGGGGACCCGGGCCGGGGACCCCACGTGACCCGGGGACCTGGGGCCGGGGTCCCCACGTGACCCGGGGACCCGGGCCGGGGTCCCCACGTGACCCGGGGTCCTGGTGCCGGTGTCCCCACGTGACCCGGTCACCTGGGGCCGGGGTCCCCACGTGACCCGGGGTCCTGGTGCCGGGGTCCCCACGTGACCCGCTGACTTGGGACCGGGGTCCCCACGTGACCCTGGGTCCTGGTGCCGGGGTGGTCACCCGACACTGGTACCCGGGGCAGCGACCCGACATGACCCGGTGACCCGGGGCCGGGGTAACGACCTGTCCAGGGGACCTGGGCCGGGGACCCGACAGGACCCGGTGACCTGGTTCCGGGGTGCCGACCTGACCTGGTGACCTGGGGCTGTGGTGTCGACCGGACTCGGGGACCTGGTCCGGTGTCCCGTCATGTCCCGGGGACCTGGGGTCGGGGTGGTCACCAGACCGTTGTACCCAGGCCGTTGACCCAACATGACCCTGTGACCCGGGGCCTGGGTAAAAATCCAACCCGGGGACCCGGGCATGGGACATGACATGACCCGACCTGCGTCCGGGGTCCCGACCTGACCCGCTGACCTGGGGCCGGTGTCCCCACGTGACCCGGGGTCCTGGTGCCGGGGTCCCCACGTGACCCGGGGACCCGGGCCGGGGTCCCCACGTGACCCGGTGACCTGAGGCCGGGGTCCCCACGTGACCCGGTGACCTGGGTCCGGGGTCCCCACGTGACCCGGGGTCCTGGTGCCGGGGTCCCCACGTGACCCGGGGACCCGGGCCGGGGACCCCACGTGACCCGGTGACCTGGGGCCGGGGTCCCCACGTGACCCGGGGACCCGGGCCGGGGACATCACGTGACCCGGTCACCTGGGGCCGGGGTCCCCACGTGACCCGGGGTCCTGGTGCCGGGGTTCCCACGTGACCCGGGGACCCGGGCCGGGGTCCCCACGTGACCCAGGGTCCTGGTGCCGGTGTCCCCACGTGACCCGGTGGCCTGGGGCAGGGGTCCCCACGTGACCCGGTGACCTGGGGCCGGGGTCCCCACGTGACACGGGGACCCGGGCCGGGGACCCCACGTCACCCGCTTACCTGGGGCCGGGGATGTCACCCGACACTGGTACCCGGGGCAGCGACCCGATACGACCCGGGGACCTGGGTCCGGGGTCCCGACCTGACCCGGGGTCCTGTTGCCGGGGTCCCCACGTGACCCGAGGACCCGGGCCGGGGTCCCCACGTGACCCAGGGTCCTGGTGCCGGTGTCCCCACGTGACCCGGTCACCTGGGGCCGGGGTCCCCACGTGACCCGGGGTCCTGGTGCCGGGGTCCCCACGTGACCCGCTGACCTGGGGCCGGTGTCCCCACGTGACCCGGGGTCCTGGTGCCGGGGTCCCCACGTGACCCAGGGTCCTGGTGCCGGTGTCCCCACGTGACCCGGTAACCTGGAACCGGTGTCCCCACGTGACCCGGGGTCCTGGTGCCGGGGTCCCCACGTGACCTGCTGACCTGGGGCCGGTGTCCCCACGTGACCCGGGGTCCTGGTGCCGGGGTCCCCACGTGACCCGCTGACCTGGGGCCGGGGTCCCCACGTGACCCGGGGTCCTGGTGCCGGGGTCCCCACGTGACCCGCTGACCTGGGGCCGGTGTCCCCACGTGACCCGGGGTCCTGGTGCCGGGGTGGTCACCGGAACCTGGGAACCAGGCCGGGAGCGCGACATGACCCGGTGACCCGGGGCCGGGTTAACGACCTGTCCAGGGGACCCGGGCCGGGGACCCGACAGGACCCGGTGATCCTTCGCTGGTGTCCCGATGCAACCCGGGGACCCGGGCCGGGGACCCCACGTGACCCGGGGACCTGGGGCCGGGGATGTCACCCGACACTGGTACCCGGGGCAGCGACCCGATACGACCCGGGGACCTGGGTCCGGGGTCCCGACCTGACCCGGTGACCTGGGGCCAGGGTAACCACCTGACCCGGGGACCCGGGCCGGGGACTCGGTATGACTCCGTCTCCCGGGGCCGGCGTGGTCACCTGACACTGGTACCCGGGACAGCGACCCGACATGACCCGGTGACCCGGGGCCGGGGTAACGACCTGTCCAGGGGACCTGGGCCGGGGACCCGACAGGACCCGGTGACCTGGTTCCGGGGTGCCGACCTGACCCGGTGACCTGGGGCTGTGGTGTCGACCGGACTCGGGGACCTGGTCCGGTGTCCCGTCATGACCCGGGGACCTGGGGTCGGGGTGGTCACCAGACCGTTGTACCCAGGCCGTTGACCCGACATGACCCTGTGACCCGGGGCCTGGGTAAAAATCCGACCCGGGGCCTGGGTAAAAATCCAACCCGGGGACCTGGGCATGGGACATGACATGACCCGACCTGGGTCCGGGGTCCCGACCTGACCCGGTGACCTGGGGCCGGTGTCCCCACGTGACCCGATGACCTGGGTCCGGGGTCCCCACGTGACCCGGTGACCTGGGGCCGGTGTCCCCACGTGACCCGCTGACCTGGGGCCGGTATCCCCACGTGACCCTGGGTCCTGGTGCCGGGGTGGTCACCGGAACCTGGGAACCAGGCCGGGTGCGCGACATGACCCGGTGACCCGGGGCCGGGTTAACGACCTGTCCAGGGACCCGGGTTGGGGACCCGACAGGACCCGGTGACCTGGGGCCGGTGTCCCCACGTGACCCGGTCACCTGCGGCCGGGGTCCCCCCGTGAACCGGGGTCCTGGTGCCGGGGTCCCCACGTGACCTGGGGACCCGGGCCGGGGACCCCACGTGACCCGGTAACCTGAGGCCGGGGTCCCCATGTAACCCGGGGTCCTGGTGCCGTGGTCCCCACGTGACCCGGGGACCCGGGCCGGGGTCCCCACGTGACCCGGGGTCCTGGGCCGGTGTCCCCACGTGACCCGGGGTCCTGGGGCCGGGGTCCCCACGTGACCCGGTCACCTGGGGCCGGGGTCCCCACGTGACCCGGAGTCCTGGTGCCGGGGTCCCCACGTGACCCGGGGTCCTGGTGCCGGTGTCCCCACGTGACCCGGGGTCCTGGTACCGGGGTCCCCACGTGACCCACTGACCTGGGGCCGGGGACCCCACGTGACCCGGGGTCCTGGTGCCGGGGTCCCCACGTGACCCGCTGACCTGGGGCCGGGGTCCCCACGTGACCCGCTGACCTGGGGCCGGTGTCCCCACGTGACCCGGGGACCTGGTGCCGGGGTGGTCACCGGAACCTGGGAACCAGGCCGGGTGCGCGACATGACCCGGTGACCCGGGGCCGGGTTAACGACCTGTCCAGGGGACCCGGGCCGGGGACCCGACAGGACCCGGTGATCCTTCGCTGGTGTCCCGATGCAACCCGGGGACCCGGGCCGGGGACCCCACGTGACCCGCTGACCTGGGGCCGGGGATGTCACCCGACACTGGTACCCGGGGCAGCGACCCGATACGACCCGGGGACCTGGGTCCTGGGTCCCGACCTGACCCGGTGACCTGGGGCCAGGGTAACCACCTGACCCGGGGACCCGGGCCGGGGACCCGGTATGACTCCGTCTCCCGGGGCCGGGGTGGTCACCTGACACTGGTACCCGGGACAGCGACCCGACATGACCCGGTGACCTGGGGCCGGGGTAACGACCTGTCCAGGGGACCTGGGCCGGGGACCCGACAGGACCCGGTGATCTGGGGCTTGGGTAAAAACCTGTCCCGGGGACCCGGGCTGGGTCCCGACATGACCCGGTGACCTGGTTCCGGGGTGCCGACCTGACCCGGTGACCTGGGGCTGTGGTGTCGACCGGACTCGGGGACCTGGTCCGGTGTCCCGCATGACCCGGGGACCTGGTGTCGGGGTGGTCACCAGACCGTTGTACCCAGGCCGTTGACCCGACATGACCCTGTGACCCGGGGCCTGGGTAAAAATCCAACCCGGGGACCCGGGCATGGGACGTGACATGACCCGACCTGGGTCCGGGGTCCCGACCTGACCCGGTGACCTGGGGCCGGTGTCCCCACGTGACCCGATGACCTGGGTCCGGGGTCCCCACGTGACCCGGTGACCTGGGGCCGGTGTCCCCACGTGACCCGCTGACCTGGGACCGGTATCCCCACGTGACCCTGGGTCCTGGTGCCGGGGTGGTCACCGGAACCTGGGAACCAGGCCGGGTGCGCGACATGACCCGGTGACCCGGGGCCGGGTTAACGACCTGTCCAGGGACCCGGGTTGGGGACCCGACAGGACCCGGTGACCTGGGGCCGGTGTCCCCACGTGACCCGGTCACCTGCGGCCGGGGTCCCCCCGTGAACCGGGGTCCTGGTGCCGGGGTCCCCACGTGACCTGGGGACCCGGGCCGGGGACCCCACGTGACCCGGTAACCTGAGGCCGGGGTCCCCATGTAACCCGGGGTCCTGGTGCCGTGGTCCCCACGTGACCCGGGGACCCGGGCCGGGGTCCCCACGTGACCCGGGGTCCTGGGCCGGTGTCCCCACGTGACCCGGGGTCCTGGGGCCGGGGTCCCCACGTGACCCGGTCACCTGGGGCCGGGGTCCCCACGTGACCCGGAGTCCTGGTGCCGGGGTCCCCACGTGACCCGGGGTCCTGGTGCCGGTGTCCCCACGTGACCCGGGGTCCTGGTACCGGGGTCCCCACGTGACCCACTGACCTGGGGCCGGGGACCCCACGTGACCCGGGGTCCTGGTGCCGGGGTCCCCACGTGACCCGCTGACCTGGGGCCGGGGTCCCCACGTGACCCGCTGACCTGGTGCCGGGGTCCCCACGTGACCCGCTGACCTGGGGCCGGTGTCCCCACGTGACCCGGGGACCTGGTGCCGGGGTGGTCACCGGAACCTGGGAACCAGGCCGGGTGCGCGACATGACCCGGTGACCCGGGGCCGGGTTAACGACCTGTCCAGGGGACCCGGGCCGGGGACCCGACAGGACCCGGTGATCCTTCGCTGGTGTCCCGATGCAACCCGGGGACCCGGGCCGGGGACCCCACGTGACCCGCTGACCTGGGGCCGGGGATGTCACCCGACACTGGTACCCGGGGCAGCGACCCGATACGACCCGGGGACCTGGGTCCTGGGTCCCGACCTGACCCGGTGACCTGGGGCCAGGGTAACCACCTGACCCGGGGACCCGGGCCGGGGACCCGGTATGACTCCGTCTCCCGGGGCCGGGGTGGTCACCTGACACTGGTACCCGGGACAGCGACCCGACATGACCCGGTGACCTGGGGCCGGGGTAACGACCTGTCCAGGGGACCTGGGCCGGGGACCCGACAGGACCCGGTGATCTGGGGCTTGGGTAAAAACCTGTCCCGGGGACCCGGGCTGGGTCCCGACATGACCCGGTGACCTGGTTCCGGGGTGCCGACCTGACCCGGTGACCTGGGGCTGTGGTGTCGACCGGACTCGGGGACCTGGTCCGGTGTCCCGCATGACCCGGGGACCTGGTGTCGGGGTGGTCACCAGACCGTTGTACCAAGGCCGTTGACCCGACATGACCCTGTGACCCGGGGCCTGGGTAAAAATCCAACCCGGGGACCCGGGCATGGGACGTGACATGACCCGACCTGGGTCCGGGGTCCCGACCTGACCCGGTCACCTGGGGCCGGGGTCCCCACGTGACCCGGTCACCTGGGGCCGGTGTCCCCACGTGACCCGGGGACCCGGGCCGGGGACCCTACGTGACCCGCTGACCTGGGGCCGGGGATGTCACCCGACACTGGTACCCGGTGCAGAGACCCGATACGACCCGGGGACCTGGGTCCGGGGTCCCCACGTGACCCGCTCACCTGGGGCCGGGGTCCCCACGTGACCCGGGGTCCTGGTGCCGGTGTACCCACGTGACCTGGGGTCCTGGTGCCAGGGTCCCCACGTGACCCGCTGACCTGGGGCCGGGGACCCCACGTGACCCGGGGTCCTGGTGACGGGGTCCCCACGTGACCCGCTGACCTGGGGCCGGGGTCCCCACGTGACCGGCTGACCTGGTGCCGGGGTTCCCACGTGACCCGCTGACCTGGGGCCGGTGTCCCCACGTGACCCGGGGTCCTGGTGCCGGGGTGGTCACCGGAACCTGGGAACCAGGCCGGGTGCGCGACATGACCCGGTGACCCGGTGCCGGGTTAACGACCTGTCCAGGGGACCCGGGCTGGGGACCCGACAGGACCCGGTGATCCTTCGCTGGTGTCCCGATGCAACCCAGGGACCCGGGCCGGGGACGCCACGTGACCCGGGGACCTGGGGCCGGGGATGTCACCCGACACTGGTACCCGGGGCAGCGACCCGATACGACCCGGGGACCTGGGTCCGGGGTCCCGACCTGACCCGGTGACCTGGGGCCAGGGTAACCACCTGACCCGGGGACCCGGGCCGGGGACCCGGTATGACTCCGTCTCCCGGGGCCGGGGTGGTCACCTGACACTGCTACCCGGGACAGCGACCCGACATGACCCGGTGACCCGGGGCCGGGGTAACGACCTGTCCAGGGGACCTGGGCCGGGGACCCGACAGGACCCGGTGACCTGGTTCCGGGGTGCCGACCTGACCCGGTGACCTGGGGCTGTGGTGTCGACCGGACTCGGGGACCTGGTCCGGTGTCCCGCATGACCCGGGGACCTGGGGTCGGGGTGGTCACCAGACCGTTGTACCCAGGCCGTTGAGCCGACATGACCCTGTGACCCGGGGCCTGGGTAAAAATCCAACCCGGGGACCCGGGCATGGGACGTGACATGACCCGACCTGGGTCCGGGGTCCCGACCTGACCCGGTGACCTGGGGCCGGGGTCCCCACGTGACCCGCTGACCTGGGGCCGGGGTCCCCACGTGACCCGGGGTCCTGGTGCCGGGGTGGTCACCGGAACCTGGGAACCAGGCCGGGTGCGCGACATGACCCGGTGACCCGGGGCCGGGTTAACGACCTGTCCAGGGGACCCGGGCCGGGGACCCGACAGGACCCGGTGATCCTTCGCTGGTGTCCCGATGCAACCCGGGGACCCGGGCCGGGGACCCCACGTGACCCGGGGACCTGGGGCCGGGGTCCCCACGTGACCCGGGGACCCGGGCCGGGGTCCCCACGTGACCCGGGGTCCTGGTGCCGGTGTCCCCACGTGACCCGGTCACCTGGGGCCGGGGTCCCCACGTGACCCGGGGTCCTGGTGCCGGGGTCCCCACGTGACCCGCTGACTTGGGACCGGGGTCCCCACGTGACCCTGGGTCCTGGTGCCGGGGTGGTCACCCGACACTGGTACCCGGGGCAGCGACCCGACATGACCCGGTGACCCGGGGCCGGGGTAACGACCTGTCCAGGGGACCTGGGCCGGGGACCCGACAGGACCCGGTGACCTGGTTCCGGGGTGCCGACCTGACCTGGTGACCTGGGGCTGTGGTGTCGACCGGACTCGGGGACCTGGTCCGGTGTCCCGTCATGTCCCGGGGACCTGGGGTCGGGGTGGTCACCAGACCGTTGTACCCAGGCCGTTGACCCAACATGACCCTGTGACCCGGGGCCTGGGTAAAAATCCAACCCGGGGACCCGGGCATGGGACATGACATGACCCGACCTGCGTCCGGGGTCCCGACCTGACCCGCTGACCTGGGGCCGGTGTCCCCACGTGACCCGGGGTCCTGGTGCCGGGGTCCCCACGTGACCCGGGGACCCGGGCCGGGGTCCCCACGTGACCCGGTGACCTGAGGCCGGGGTCCCCACGTGACCCGGTGACCTGGGTCCGGGGTCCCCACGTGACCCGGGGTCCTGGTGCCGGGGTCCCCACGTGACCCGGGGACCCGGGCCGGGGACCCCACGTGACCCGGTGACCTGGGGCCGGGGTCCCCACGTGACCCGGGGACCCGGGCCGGGGACATCACGTGACCCGGTCACCTGGGGCCGGGGTCCCCACGTGACCCGGGGTCCTGGTGCCGGGGTTCCCACGTGACCCGGGGACCCGGGCCGGGGTCCCCACGTGACCCAGGGTCCTGGTGCCGGTGTCCCCACGTGACCCGGTGGCCTGGGGCAGGGGTCCCCACGTGACCCGGTGACCTGGGGCCGGGGTCCCCACGTGACACGGGGACCCGGGCCGGGGACCCCACGTCACCCGCTTACCTGGGGCCGGGGATGTCACCCGACACTGGTACCCGGGGCAGCGACCCGATACGACCCGGGGACCTGGGTCCGGGGTCCCGACCTGACCCGGGGTCCTGTTGCCGGGGTCCCCACGTGACCCGAGGACCCGGGCCGGGGTCCCCACGTGACCCAGGGTCCTGGTGCCGGTGTCCCCACGTGACCCGGTCACCTGGGGCCGGGGTCCCCACGTGACCCGGGGTCCTGGTGCCGGGGTCCCCACGTGACCCGCTGACCTGGGGCCGGTGTCCCCACGTGACCCGGGGTCCTGGTGCCGGGGTCCCCACGTGACCCAGGGTCCTGGTGCCGGTGTCCCCACGTGACCCGGTAACCTGGAACCGGTGTCCCCACGTGACCCGGGGTCCTGGTGCCGGGGTCCCCACGTGACCCGCTGACCTGGGGCCGGTGTCCCCACGTGACCCGGGGTCCTGGTGCCGGGGTCCCCACGTGACCCGCTGACCTGGGGCCGGGGTCCCCACGTGACCCGGGGTCCTGGTGCCGGGGTCCCCACGTGACCCGCTGACCTGGGGCCGGTGTCCCCACGTGACCCGGGGTCCTGGTGCCGGGGTGGTCACCGGAACCTGGGAACCAGGCCGGGAGCGCGACATGACCCGGTGACCCGGGGCCGGGTTAACGACCTGTCCAGGGGACCCGGGCCGGGGACCCGACAGGACCCGGTGATCCTTCGCTGGTGTCCCGATGCAACCCGGGGACCCGGGCCGGGGACCCCACGTGACCCGCTGACCTGGGGCCGGGGATGTCACCCGACACTGGTACCCGGGGTAGCGACCCGATACGACCCGGGGACCTGGGTCCGGGGTCCCGACCTGACCCGGTGACCTGGGGCCAGGGTAACCACCTGACCCGGGGACCCGGGCCGGGGACCCGGTATGACTCCGTCTCCCGGGGCCGGGGTGGTCACCTGACACTGGTACCCGGGACAGCGACCCGACATGACCCGGTGACCCGGGGCCGGGGTAACGACCTGTCCAGGGGACCTGGGCCGGGGACCCGACAGGACCCGGTGACCTGGTTCCGGGGTGCCGACCTGACCCGGTGACCTGGGGCTGTGGTGTCGACCGGACTCGGGGACCTGGTCCGGTGTCCCGTCATGACCCGGGGACCTGGGGTCGGGGTGGTCACCAGACCGTTGTACCCAGGCCGTTGACCCGACATGACCCTGTGACCCGGGGCCTGGGTAAAAATCCAACCCGGGGACCCGGGCATGGGACATGACATGACCCGACCTGGGTCCGGGGTCCCGACCTGACCCGCTGACCTGGGGCCGGTGTCCCCACGTGACCCGGGGTCCTGGTGCCGGGGTCCCCACGTGACCCGCTGACCTGGGGCCGGGGTCCCCACGTGACCCGGGGTCCTGGTGCCGGGGTCCCCACGTGACCCGCTGACCTGTGGCCGGGGTCCCCACGTGACCCGGGGTCCTGGTGCCGGGGTGGTCACCGGAACCTGGGAACCAGGCCGGGTGCGCGACATGACCCGGTGACCCGGGGCCGGGTTAACGACCTGCCCAGGGGACCTGGGCCGGGGACCCGACAGGACCCGGTGATCCTTCGCTGGTGTCCAGATGCAACCCGGGGACCCGGGCCGGGGACCCCACGTGACCCGGGGACCTGGGGCAGGGGATGTCACCAGACACTGGTACCCGGGGCAGCGACCCGATACGACCCGGGGACCTGGGTCCGGGGTCCCGACCTGACCCGGTGACCTGGGCCGGGGATGTCACCCGACACTGGTACCCGGGGCAGCGACCCGATACGACCCGGGGACCTGGGTCCGGGGTCCCGAACTGACCCGGTGACCTGGGGCCAGGGTAACCACTTAACCCGGTGACCTGGGGCTGTGGTGTCGACCGGACTCGGGGACCTGGTCTGGTGTCCCGTCATGACCCGGGGACCTGGGGTCGGGGTGGTCACCAGACCGTTGTACCCAGGCCGTTGACCCGACATGACCCTGTGACCCGGGGCCTGGGTAAAAATCCAACCCGGGGACCCGGGCATGGGACATGACATGACCCGACCTGGGTCCGGGGTCCCGACCTGACCCGGTGACCTGGGGCCGGTGTCCCCACGTGACCCGGGGTCCTGGTGCCGGGGTCCCCACGTGACCCGGGGACCAGGGCCGGGGTCCCCACGTGACCCGGTGACCTGAGGCCGGGGTCCCCACGTGACCCGGTGACCTGGGGCGAGGGTCCCCACGTGACCCGGGGTCCTGGTGCCGGGGTCCCCACGTGACCCGGAGACCCGGGCCGGGGACCCCAAGTGACCCGGTGACCTGGGGCCGGGGTCCCCACGTGACCCGGGGACCCGGGCCGGGGACATCACGTGACCCGGTCACCTGGGGCCGGTGTCCCCACGTGACCCGGTCACCTGGGGCCGGGGTCCCCACGTGACCCGGGGTCCTGGTGCCGGGGTCCCCACGTTACCCGGTGACCTGAGGCCGGGGTCCCCACGTGACCCGGTGACCTGGGGCCGGGGTCCCCACGTGACCCGGGGTCCTGGTGCCGGGGTTCCCACGTGACCCGGGGACCCGGGCCGGGGTCCCCACGTGACCCGGGGTCCTGGTGCCGGTGTCCCCACGTGACCCGGGGACCCGGGCCGGGGACATCACGTGACCCGGTCACCTGGGGCCGGGGTCCCCACGTGACCCGGGGTCCTGGTGCCGGGGTCCCCACGTGACCCGGGGACCAGGGCCGGGGTCCCCACGTGACCCAGGGTCCTGGTGCCGGTGTCCCCACGTGACCCGGTGACCTGGGGCCGGGGTCCCCATGTGACCCGGGGTCCTGGTGCCGGGGTCCCCACGTGACCCGGTCACCTGGGGCCGGGGTCCCCACGTGACCCAGGGTCCTGGTGCCGGGGTCCCCACGTGACCCGCTGATCTGGGGCCGGGGTCCCCACTTGACCGGGGGTCCTGGTGCCGGGGTCCCCACTTGACCCGCTGACCTGTGGCCGGGGTCCCCACGTGACCCGGGGTCCTGGTGCCGGGGTCCCCACGTGACCCGCTGACCTGTGGCCGGGGTCCCCACGTGACCCGGGGTCCTGGTGCCGGGGTGGTCACCGGAACCTGGGAACCAGGCCGGGTGCGCGACATGACCCGGTGACCCGGGGCCGGGTTAACGACCTGTCCAAGGGACCCGGGCCGGGGACCCGACAGGACCCGATGATCCTTCGCTGGTGTCCCGATGCAACCCGGGGACCCGGGCCGGGGACCCCACGTGACCCGGGGACCTGGGGCAGGGGATGTCACCCGACACTGGTACCCGGGGCAGCGACCCGATACGACCCGGGGACCTGGGTCCGGGGTCCCGACCTGACCCGGTGACCTGGGGCCAGGGTAACCACCTGACCTGGGAACCCGGGCCGGGGACCCGGTATGACTCCGTCTCCCGGGGCCGGGGTGGTCACCTGACACTGCTACCCGGGACAGCGACCCGACATGACCCGGTGACCCGGGGCCGGGGTAACGACCTGTCCATGGGACCTGGGCCGGGGACCCGACAGGACACGGTGACCTGGTTCCGGGGTGCCGACCTGACCCGGTGACCTGGGGCTGTGGTGTCGACCGGACTCGGGGACCTGGTCCGGTGTCCCGTCATGACCCGGGGACCTGGGGTCGGGGTGGTCACCAGACCGTTGTACCCAGGCCGTTGACCCGACATGACCCTGTGACCCGGGGCCTGGGTAAAAATCCAACCCGGGGACCCGGGCATGGGACATGACATGACCCGACCTGGGTCCGGGGTCCCGACCTGACCCGCTGACCTGGGGCCGGTGTCCCCACGTGACCCGGGGTACTGGTGCCGGGGTCCCCACGTGACCCGGGGACCCGGGCCGGGGTCCCCACGTGACCCGGTGACCTGGGGCGAGGGTCCCCACGTGACCCGGGGTCCTGGTGCCGGGGTCCCCACGTGACCCGGGGACCCGGGCCGGGGACCCCACGTGACCCGGTGACCTGGGGCCGGGGTCCCCACGTGACCCGGGGACCCGGGCCGGGGACATCACGTGACCCGGTCACCTGGGGCCGGGGTCCCCACGTGACCCGGGGTCCTGGGGCCGGGGTCCCCACGTGACCCGGGGTCCTGGTGCCGGGGTCCCCACGTGACCCGGTGACCTGAGGCCGGGGTCCCCACGTGACCCGGTGACCTGGGGCCGGGGTCCCCACGTGACCCGGGGACCCGGGCCGGGGTCCCCACGTGACCCGGTGACCTGGGGCCGGGGTCCCCACGTGACCCGGGGACCCGGGCCGGGGACATCACGTGACCCGGTCACCTGGGGCCGGGGTCCCCACGTGACCCGGGGTCCTGGGGCCGGGGTCCCCACGTGACCCGGGGTCCTGGTGCCGGGGTCCCCACGTGACCCGGTGACCTGAGGCCGGGGTCCCCACGTGACCCGGTGACCTGGGGCCGGGGTCCCCACGTGACCCGGGGACCCGGGCCGGGGTCCCCACGTGACCCGGGGTCCTGGTGCCGGTGTCCCCACGTGACCCGGGGACCCGGGCCGGGGACCCCACGTGACCCGGTGACCTGGGGCCGGGGTCCCCACGTGACTTGGGGACCCGGGCCGGGGACATCACGTGACCCGGTCACCTGGGGCCGGGGTCCCCACGTGACCCGGGGTCCTGGTGCCGGGGTTCCCACGTGACCCGGGGACCCGGGCCGGGGTCCCCACGTGACCCAGGGTCCTGGTGCCGGTGTCCCCACGTGACCCGGTGACCTGGGGCCGGGGTCCCCACGTGACCCGGGGTCCTGGTGCCGGGGTCCCCACGTGACCCGGGGTCCTGGTGCCGGGGTCCCCACGTGACCCGGGGACCCGGGCCGGGGACCCCACGTGACCCGGTGACCTGGGGCCGGGGTCCCCACGTGACCCGGGGACCCGGGCCAGGGACCCCACGTGACCCGGGGACCTGGGGCCGGGGATGTCACCCGACACTGGTACCCGGGGCAGCGACCCGACATGACCCGGTGACCCGGGGCCGGGGTAACGACCTGTCCAGGGGACCTGGGCCGGGGACCCGACAGGACCCGGTGACCTGGTTCCGGGGTCCCGACCTGACCCGCTGACCTGGGGCCGGTGTCCCCACGTGACCCGGGGTCCTGGTGCCGGGGTCCCCACGTGACCCTGGGACCCGAGCCGGGGTCCCCACGTGACCCGGTGACCTGAGGCCGGGGTCCCCACGTGACCCGGTGACCTGGGGCCGGGGTCCCCACGTGACCCGGCATCCTGTTGCCGGGGTCCCCACGTGACCCGGGGACCCGGGCCGGGGACCCCACGTGACCCGGTGACCTGGGGCCGGGGTCCCCACGTGACCCGGCATCCTGTTGCCGGGGTCCCCACGTGACCCGGGGACCCGGGCCGGGGACCCCACGTGACCCGGTGACCTGGGGCCGGGGTCCCCACGTGACCCGGGGACCCGGGCCGGGGACCCCACGTGACCCAGGGTCCTGGTGCCGGTGTCCCCACGTGACCCGGTGACCTGGGGCCGGGGTCCCCACGTGACCCGGTGACCTGGGGCCGGGGTCCCCACGTGACCCGGGGACCCGGGCCGGGGTCCCCACGTGACCCAGGGTCCTGGTGCCGGTGTCCCCACGTGACCCGGTGACCTGGGGCCGGGGTTCCCACGTGACACGGGGACCTGGGCCGGGGACATCACGTGACCCGGTCACCTGGGGCAGGGGTCCCCACGTGACCCGGTCACCTGGGGCCGGGGTACCCACGTGACCCGGGGTCCTGGTGCCGGTGTCCCCACGTGACCCGGTCACCTGGGGCCCGGGTCCCCACGTGACCCGGTCACCTGGGGCCGGGGTCCCCTCGTGACCTAGGGACCCGGGTCGGGGACCCCACATAACCCGGGGACCTGGGGCCGGGGATGTCACCCGACACTGGTACCCGGGGCAGCGACCCGATACGACCCGGGGACCTGGGTCCGGGGTCCCGACCTGACCCGGTGACCTGGGGCCAGGGTAACCACCTGACCCGGGGACCCGGGCCGGGGACTCGGTATGACTCCGTCTCCCGGGGCCGGGGTGGTCACCTGACACTGGTACCCGGGACAGCGACCCGACATGACCCGGTGACCCGGGGCCGGGGTAACGACCTGTCCAGGGGACCTGGGCCGGGGACCCGACAGGACCCGGTGACCTGGTTCCGGGGTGCCAACCTGACCCGGTGACCTGGGGCTGTGGTGTCGACCGGACTCGGGGACCTGGTCCGGTGTCCCGTCATGACCCGGGGACCTGGGGTAGGGGTGGTCACCAGACCGTTGTACCCAGGCCGTTGACCTGACATGACCCTGTGACCCGGTGCCTGGGTAAAAATCCAACCCGGGGACCCGGGCATGGGACGTGACATGACCCGACCTGGGTCCGGGGTCCCGACCTGACCCGGTGACCTTGGGCCAGGGTAACCACCTGACCCGGGGACCCGGGCCGGGGACCCGGTATGACTCCGTCTCCCGGGGCCGGGGTGGTCACCTGACACTGCTACCCGGGACAGCGACCCGACATGACCCGGTGACCCGGGGCCGGGGTAACGACCTGTCCAGGGGACCTGGGCCGGGGACCCGACAGGACCCGGTGACCTGGTTCCGGGGTGCCGACCTGACCCGGTGACCTGGGGCTGTGGTGTCGACCGGACTCGGGGACCTGGTCCGGTGTCCCGTCATGACCCGGGGACCTGGGGTCGGGGTGGTCCCCAGACCGTTGTACCCAGGCCGTTGAGCCGACATGACCCTGTGACCCGGAGCCTGGGTAAAAATCCAACCCGGGGACCCGGGCATGGGACGTGACATGACCCGACCTGGGTCCGGGGTCCCGACCTGACCCGCTGACCTGAGGCCGGTGTCCCCACGTGACCCGGGGTCCTGGTGCCGGGGTCCCCACGTGACCCGGGGACCCGGGCCGGGGTCCCCACGTGACCCGGTGACCTGAGGCCGGGGTCCCCACGTGACCCGGTGACCTGGGGCGAGGGTCCCCACGTGACCCGGGGACCCGGGCCGGGGACCCCACGTGACCCGGTGACCTGGGGCCGGGGTCCCCACGTGACCCGGGGACCCGGGCCGGGGACATCACGTGACCCGGTCACCTGGGGCCGGGGTCCCCACGTGACCCGGGGTCCTGGTGCCGGTGTCCCCACGTGACCCGGTGACCTGAGGCCGGGGTCCCCACGTGACCCGGTGACCTGGGGCCGGGGTCCCCACGTGACCCGGGGTCCTGGTGCCGGGGTTCCCACGTGACCCGGGGACCCGGGCCGGGGTCCCCACGTGACCCGGGGTCCTGGTGCCGGTGTCCCCACGTGACCCGGGGACCCGGGCCGGGGACCCCACGTGACCCGGTGACCTGGGGCCGGGGTCCCCACGTGACCCGGGGAACCGGGCCGGGGACATCACGTGACCCGGTCACCTGGGGCCGGGGTCCCCACGTGACCCGGGGTCCTGGTGCCGGGGTCCCCACGTGACCCGGGGACCCGGGCCGGGGTCCCCACGTGACCCAGGGTCCTGGTGCCGGTGTCCCCACGTGACCCGGTGACCTGGGGCCGGGGTCCCCACGTGACCCGGGGTCCTGGTGCCGGGGTCCCCACGTGACCCGGGGACCCGGGCCGGGGACACCACGTAACCCGGTGACCTGGGGCCGGGGTCCCCACGTGACCCGGGGACCCGGGCCGGGGACCCCACGTGACCCGGTGACCTGGGGCCAGGGTAACCACTTGACCCGGGGACCCTGGCCGGGGACCCGGTATGACTCCGTCTCCCGGGGCCGGGGTGGTCACCTGACACTGCTACCCGGGACAGCGACCCGACATGACCCGGTGACCCGGGTCCGGGGTAACGACCTGTCCAGGGGACCTGGGCCGGGGACCCGACAGGACACGGTGACCTGGTTCCGGGGTGCCGACCTGACCCGGTGACCTGGGGCTGTGGTGTCGACCGGACTCGGGGACCTGGTCCGGTGTCCCGTCATGACCCGGGGACCTGGGGTCGGGGTGGTCACCAGACCGTTGTACCCAGGCCGTTGACCCGACATGACCCTGTGACCCGGGGCCTGGGTAAAAATCCGACCCGGGGCCTGGGTAAAAATCCAACCCGGGGACCCGGGGCCGGGTTAACGACCTGTCCAGGGGACCCGGGCCGGGGACCCGACAGGACCCGGTGATCCTTCGCTGGTGTCCCGATGCAACCCGGGGACCCGGGCCGGGGACCCCACGTGACCCGGGGACCTGGGGTCGGGGTGGTCACCAGACCGTTGTACCCAGGCCGTTGACCCGACATGACCCTGTGACCCGGGGCCTGGGTAAAAATCCAACCCGGGGACCTGGGCATGGGACATGACATGACCCGACCTGGGTCCGGGGTCCCGACCTGACCCGCTGACCTGGGGCCGGTGTCCCCACGTGACCGGGGGTCCTGGTGCCGGGGTCCCCACGTGACCCGGGGACCCGAGCCGGGGTCCCCACATGACCCGGTGACCTGAGGCCGGGGTCCACACGTGACCCGGTGACCTGGGGCCGGGGTCCTCACGTGACCCGGGGTCCTGGTGCCGGGGTCCCCACGTGACCCGGGGACCCGGGCCGGGGACCCCACGTGACCCGGTGACCTGGGGCCGGGGTCCCCACGTGACCCGGGGACCCGGGCCGGGGACATCACGTGACCCGGTCACCTGGGGCCGGGGTCCCCACGTGACCCGGGGTCCTGGTGCCGGGGACCCCACGTGACCCGGGGACCCGGGCCGGGGTCCCCACGTGACCCGGGGTCCTGGTGCCGGTGTCCCCACGTGACCCGGTCTCCTGGGGCCGGTGTCCCCACGTGACCCGGGGTCCTGGTGCCGGGGTCCCCACGTGACCCGCTGACTTGGGGCCGGGGTCCCCACTTGACTCGGGGTCCTGGTGCCGGGGTCCCCACGTGACCCGCTGACCTGTGGCCGGGGTCCCCACGTGACCCGGGGTCCTGGTGCCGGGGTCCCCACGTGACCCGGTGACCTGGGGCAGGGGTCCCCACGTGACCCGGGGTCCTGGTGCCGGGGTGGTCACCAGAACCTGGGAACCAGGCCGGGTGCGTGACATGACCCGGTGACCCGGGGCCGGGTTAACGACCTGTCCAGGGGACCCGGGCCGGGGACCCGACAGGACCCGGTGATCCTTCGCTGGTGTCCCGATGCAACCCGGGGACCCGGGCCGGGGACCCCACGTGACCCGAGGACCTGGGGCAGGGGATGTCACCCGACACTGGTACCCGGGGCAGCGACCCGATACGACCCGGGGACCTGGGTCCGGGGTCCCGACCTGACCCGGTGACCTGGGGCCAGGGTAACCACCTGACCCGGGGACCCGGGCCGGGGACCCGGTATGACTCCGTCTCCCGGGGCCGGGGTGGTCACCTGACACTGGTACCCGGGACAGCGACCCGACATGACCCGGTGACCCGGGGCCGGGGTAACGACCTGTCCAGGGGACCTGGGCCGGGGACCCGACAGGACCCGGTGACCTGGTTCCGGGGTGCCGACCTGACCCGGTGACCTGGGGCTGTGGTGTTGACCGGACTCGGGGACCTGGTCCGGTGTCCCGTCATGACCCGGGGACCTGGGGTCGGGGTGGTCACCAGACCGTTGTACCCAGGCCGTTGACCCGACATGACCCTGTGACCCGGGGCCTGGGTAAAAATCCAACCCGGGGACCCGGGCATGGGACATGACATGACCCGACCTGGGTCCGGGGTCCCGACCTGACCCGCTGACCTGGGGCCGGTGTCCCCACGTGACCCGGGGTCCTGGTGCCGGGGTCCCCACGTGACCCGGGGACCCGGGCCGGGGTCCCCACGTGACCCGGTGACCTGAGGCCGGGGTCCCCACGTGACCCGGTGACCTGGGGCGAGGGTCCCCACGTGACCCGGGGTCCTGGTGCCGGGGTCCCCACGTGACCCGGGGACCCGGGCCGGGGTCCCCACGTGACCCGGTGACCTGAGGCCGGGGTCCCCACGTGACCCGGTGACCTGGGGCGAGGGTCCCCACGTGACCCGGGGTCCTGTTGCCGGGGTCCCCACGTGACCCGGGGACCCGGGCCGGGGACCCCACGTGACCCGGTCACCTGGGGCCGGGGTCCCCACGTGACCCGGGGACCCGGGCCGGGGACATCACGTGACCCGGTCACCTGGGGCCGGGGTCCCCACGTGACCCGGTGACCTGAGGCCGGGGTCCCCACGTGACCCGGTCACCTGGGGCCGGGGTCCCCACGTGACCCGGGGTCCTGGTGCCGGGGTTCCCACGTGACCCGGGGACCCGGGCCGGGGTCCCCACGTGACCCGGGGTCCTGGTGCCGGTGTCCCCACGTGACCCGGGGACCCGGGCCGGGGACGCCACGTGACCCGGTGACCTGGGGCCGGGGTCCCCACGTGACCCGGGGACCCGGGCCGGGGACATCACGTGACCCGGTCACCTGGGGCCGGGGTCCCCACATGACCCGGGGTCCTGGTGCCGGGGTCCCCACGTGACCCGGGGACCACGGCCGGGTACCCCACGTGACCCAGGGTCCTGGTGCCGGTGTCCCCACGTGACCCGGTGACCTGGGGCCGGGGTCCCCACGTGACCCGGTGACCTGGGGCCGGGGTCCCCACGTGACCCGGGGTCCTGGTGCCGGGGTCCCCACGTGACCCGGGGACCCGGGCCGGGGACCCCACGTGACCCGGTGACCTGGGGCCGGGGTCCCCACGTTACCCGGGGACCCGGGCCGGGGACATCACGTGACCCGGGATCCTGGTGCCGGGGTCCCCACGTGACCCGGGGTCCTGGTGCCGGGGTCCCCACGTGACCCGGGGTCCCAGGCCGGGGTCCCCACGTGACCCAGGGTCCTGGTGCCGGTGTCCCCACGTGACCCGGTCACCTGGGGCCGGGGTCCCCACGTGACCCGGGGTCCTGGTGCCGGGGTCCCCACGTGACCCGCTGACCTGGGGCCGGGGTCCCCACGTGACCCGGGGTCCTGGTGCCGGGGTCCCCACGTGACCCGCTGACCTGTGGCCGGGGTCCCCACGTGACCCGGGGTCCTGGTGCCGGGGTCCCCACGTGACCCGCTGACCTGGGGCCGGGGTCCCCACGTGACCCGGGGTCCTGGTGCCGGGGTGGTCACCGGAACCTGGGAACCAGGCCGGGTGCGCGACATGACCCGGTGACCCGGGGCCGGGTTAACGACCTGTCCAGGGGACCCGGGCCGGGGACCCGACAGGACCCGGTGATCCTTCGCTGGTGTCCCGATGCAACCCGGGGACCCGGGCCGGGGAACCCACGTGACCCGGGGACCTGGGGCAGGGGATGTCACCCGACACTGGTACCCGGGGCAGCGACCCGATACGACCCGGGGACCTGGGTCTGGGGTCCCGAACTGACCCGGTGACCTGGGGCCAGGGTAACCACTTGACCCGGGGACCCGGGCCGGGGACCCGGTATGACTCCGTCTCCCGGGGCCGGGGTGGTCACCTGACACTGGTACCCGGGACAGCGACCCGACATGACCCGGTGACCCGGGGCCGGGGTAACGACCTGTCCAGGGGACCTGGGCCGGGGACCCGACAGGACCCGGTGACCTGGTTCCGGGGTGCCGACCTGACCCGGTGACCTGGGGCTGTGGTGTTGACCGGACTCGGGGACCTGGTCCGGTGTCCCGTCATGACCCGGGGACCTGGGGTCGGGGTGGTCACCAGACCGTTGTACCCAGGCCGTTGACCCGACATGACCCTGTGACCCGGGGCCTGGGTAAAAATCCAACCCGGGGACCCGGGCATGGGACATGACATGACCCGACCTGGGTCCGGGGTCCCGACCTGACCCGCTGACCTGGGGCCGGTGTCCCCACGTGACCCGGGGTCCTGGTGCCGGGGTCCCCACGTGACCCGGGGACCCGGGCCGGGGTCCCCACGTGACCCGGTGACCTGAGGCCGGGGTCCCCACGTGACCCGGTGACCTGGGGCGAGGGTCCCCACGTGACCCGGGGTCCTGGTGCCGGGGTCCCCACGTGACCCGGGGACCCGGGCCGGGGACCCCACGTGACCCGGTCACCTGGGGCCGGGGTCCCCACGTGACCCGGGGACCCGGGCCGGGGACATCACGTGACCCGGTCACCTGGGGCCGGGGTCCCCACGTGACCCGGTGACCTGAGGCCGGGGTCCCCACGTGACCCGGTCACCTGGGGCCGGGGTCCCCACGTGACCCGGGGTCCTGGTGCCGGGGTTCCCACGTGACCCGGGGACCCGGGCCGGGGTCCCCACGTGACCCGGGGTCCTGGTGCCGGTGTCCCCACGTGACCCGGGGACCCGGGCCGGGGACGCCACGTGACCCGGTGACCTGGGGCCGGGGTCCCCACGTGACCCGGGGACCCGGGCCGGGGACATCACGTGACCCGGTCACCTGGGGCCGGGGTCCCCACATGACCCGGGGTCCTGGTGCCGGGGTCCCCACGTGACCCAGGGACCACGGCCGGGTACCCCACGTGACCCAGGGTCCTGGTGCCGGTGTCCCCACGTGACCCGGTGACCTGGGGCCGGGGTCCCCACGTGACCCGGTGACCTGGGGCCGGGGTCCCCACGTGACCCGGGGTCCTGGTGCCGGGGTCCCCACGTGACCCGGGGACCCGGGCCGGGGACCCCACGTGACCCGGTGACCTGGGGCCGGGGTCCCCACGTTACCCGGGGACCCGGGCCGGGGACATCACGTGACCCGGGATCCTGGTGCCGGGGTCCCCACGTGACCCGGGGTCCTGGTGCCGGGGTCCCCACGTGACCCGGGGACCCATGCCGGGGTCCCCACGTGACCCAGGGTCCTGGTGCCGGTGTCCCCACGTGACCCGGTCACCTGGGGCCGGGGTCCGCACGTGACCCGGGGTCCTGGTGCCGGGGTCCCCACGTGACCCGCTGACCTGGGGCCGGGGTCCCCACGTGACCCGGGGTCCTGGTGCCGGGGTCCCCACGTGACCCGCTGACCTGTGGCCGGGGTCCCCACGTGACCCGGGGTCCTGGTGCCGGGGTCCCCACGTGACCCGCTGACCTGGGGCCGGGGTCCCCACGTGACCCGGGGTCCTGGTGCCGGGGTGGTCACCGGAACCTGGGAACCAGGCCGGGTGCGCGACATGACCCGGTGACCCGGGGCCGGGTTAACGACCTGTCCAGGGGACCCGGGCCGGGGACCCGACAGGACCCGGTGATCCTTCGCTGGTGTCCCGATGCAACCCGGGGACCCGGGCCGGGGAACCCACGTGACCCGGGGACCTGGGGCAGGGGATGTCACCCGACACTGGTACCCGGGGCAGCGACCCGATACGACCCGGGGACCTGGGTCCGGGGTCCCGAACTGACCCGGTGACCTGGGGCCAGGGTAACCACTTGACCCGGGGACCCGGGCCGGGGACCCGGTATGACTCCGTCTCCCGGGGCCGGGGTGGTCACCTGACACTGGTACCCAGGACAGCGACCCGACATGAACCGGTGACCCGGGGCCGGGGTAACGACCTGTCCAGGGGACCTGGGCCGGGGACCCGACAGGACCCGGTGACCTGGTTCCGGGGTGCCGACCTGACCCGGTGACCTGGGGCTGTGGTGTCGACCGGACTCGGGGACCTGGTCCGGTGTCCCGTCATGACCCGGGGACCTGGGGTCGGGGTGGTCACCAGACCGTTGTACCCAGGCCGTTGACCCGACATGACCCTGTGACCCGGGGCCTGGGTAAAAATCCAACCCGGGGACCCGGGCATGGGACATGACATGACCCGACCTGGGTCCGGGGTCCCGACCTGACCCGCTGACCTGGGGCCGGTGTCCCCACGTGACCCGGGGTCCTGGTGCCGGGGTCCCCACGTGACCCGGGGACCCGGGCCGGGGTCCCCACGTGACCCGGTGACCTGAGGCCGGGGTCCCCACGTGACCCGGTGACCTGGGGCGAGGGTCCCCACGTGACCCGGGGTCCTGGTGCCGGGGTCCCCACGTGACCCGGGGACCCGGGCCGGGGACCCCACGTGACCCGGTGACCTGGGGCCGGGGTCCCCACGTGACCCGGGGACCCGGGCCGGGGACATCACGTGACCCGGTCACCTGGGGCCGGGGTCCCCACGTGACCCGGTGACCTGACGCCGGGGTCCCCACGTGACCCGGTGACCTGGGGCCGGGGTCCCCACGTGACCCGGGGTCCTGGTGCCGGGGTTCCCACGTGACCCGGGGACCCGGGCCGGGGTCCCCACGTGACCCGGGGTCCTGGTGCCGGTGTCCCCACGTGAACCCGGGGTCCTGGTGCCGGGGACCCCACGTGACCCGGTGACCTGGGGCCGGGGTCCCCACGTGACCCGGGGACCCGGGCCGGGGACATCACGTGACCCGGTCACCTGGGGCCGGGGTCCCCACGTGACCCGGGGTCCTGGTGCCGGGGTCCCCACGTGACCCGGGGACCCGGGCCGGGGACCCCACGTGACCCAGGGTCCTGGTGCCGGTGTCCCCACGTGACCCGGTGACCTGGGGCCGGGGTCTCCACGTGACCCGGTGACCTGGGGCTGGGGTCCCCACGTGACCCGGGGACCCAGGCCGGGGTCCCCACGTGACCCAGGGTCCTGGTGCCGGTGTCCCCACGTGACCCGGTGACCTGGGGCCGGGGTCCCCACGTGACCCGGTGACCTGGGGCCGGGGTCCCCACGTGACCCGGGGACCCGGGCCGGGGACATCACGTGACCCGGTCACCTGGGGCCGGGGTCCCCACGTGACCCGGTCACCTGGGGCGGGGGTCCCCACGTGACCCGGGGTCCTGGTGCCGGTGTCCCCACGTGACCCAGTCACCTGGGGCCCGGGTCCCCACGTGACCCTGTCACCTGGGGCCGGGGTCCCCACGTGACCTGGGGACCCGGGCAGGGGACCCCACGTGACCCGGGGACCTGGGGCCGGGGATGTCACCCGACACTGGTACCCGGGGCAGCGACCCGATACGACCCGGGGACCTGGGTCCGGGGTCCCGACCTGACCCGGTGACCTGGGCCGGGGATGTCACCCGACACTGGTACCCGGGGCAGCGACCCGATACGACCCGGGGACCTGGGTCCGGGGTCCCGAACTGACCCGGTGACCTGGGGCCAGGGTAACCACTTGACCCGGGGACCCGGGCCGGGGACCCGGTATGACTCCGTCTCCCGGGGCCGGGCTGGTCACCTGACACTGGTACCCGGGACAGCGACCCGACATGACCCGGTGACCCGGGGCCGGGGTAACGACCTGTCCAGGGGACCTGGGCCGGGGACCCGACAGGACCCGGTGACCTGGTTCCGGGGTGCCGACCTGACCCGGTGACCTGGGGCTGTGGTGTCGACCGGACTCGGGGACCTGGTCCGGTGTCCCGTCATGACCCGGGGACCTGGGGTCGGGGTGGTCACCAGACCGTTGTACCCAGGCCGTTGAGCCGACATGACCCTGTGACCCGGGGCCTGGGTAAAAATCCGACCCGGGGACCCGGGCATGGGACATGACATGACCCGACCTGGGTCCGGGGTCCCGACCTGACCCGCTGACCTGGGGCCGGTGTCCCCACGTGACCCGGGGTCCTGGTGCCGGGGTCCCCACGTGACCCGGGGACCCGGGCCGGGGACACCACGTGACCCGGTGACCTGGGGCCGGGGTCCCCACGTGACCCGGGGACCCTGGCCGGGGACATCACGTGACCCGGTCACCTGGGGCCGGGGTCCCCACGTGACCCGGTGACCTGAGGCCGGGGTCCCCACGTGACCCGGTGACCTGGGGCCGGGGTCCCCACGTGACCCGGGGTCCTGGTGCCGGGGTTCCCACGTGACCCGGGGACCCGGGCCGGGGTCCCCACGTGACCCGGGGTCCTGGTGCCGGTGTCCCCACGTGACCCGGGGTCCTGGTGCCGGGGACCCCACGTGACCCGGTGACCTGGGGCCGGGGTCCCCACGTGACCCGGGGACCCGGGCCGGGGACATCACGTGACCCGGTCACCTGGGGCCGGGGTCCCCACGTGACCCGGTGACCTGGTGCCGGTGTCCCCACGTGACCCGGGGTCCTGGTGCCGGGGACCCCACGTGACCCGGTGACCTGGGGCCGGGGTCCCCACGTGACCCGGGGACCCGGGCCGGGGACATCACGTGACCCGGTCACCTGGGGCCGGGGTCCCCACGTGACCCGGGGTCCTGGTGCCGGGGTCCCCACGTGACCTGGGGACCCGGGCCGGGGACCCCACGTGACCCGGGGACCTGGGGCCGGGGATGTCACCCGACACTGGTACCCGGGGCAGCGACCCGATACGACCCGGGGACCTGGGTCCGGGGTCCCGACCTGACCCGGTGACCTGGGGCCAGGGTAACCACCTGACCCGGGGACCCGGGCCGGGGACCCGGTATGACTCCGTCTCCCGGGGCCGGGGTGGTCACCTGACACTGCTACCCGGGACAGCGACCCGACATGACCCGGTGACCCGGGGCCGGGGTAACGACCTGTCCAGGGGACCTGGGCCGGTGACCCGACAGGACCCGGTGACCTGGTTCCGGGGTGCCGACCTGACCCGGTGACCTGGGGCTGTGGTGTCGACCGGAGTCGGGGACCTGGTCCGGTGTCCCGTCATGACCCGGGGACCTGGGGTCGGGGTGGTCACCAGACCGTTGTACCCAGGCCGTTGACCCGACATGACCCTGTGACCCGGGGCCTGGGTAAAAATCCAACCCGGGGACCCGGGCATGGGACGTGACATGACCCGACCTGGGTCCGGGGTCCCGACCTGACCCGGTGACTTGGGCCGGGGACCCCACGTGACCCGGGGACCTGGGGCCGGGGATGTCACCCGACACTGGTACCCGGGGCAGCGACCCGATACGACCCGGGGACCTGGGTCCGGGGTCCCGACCTGACCCGGTGACCTGGGGCCAGGGTAACCACTTGACCCGGGGACCCGGGCCGGGGACCCGGTATGACTCCGTCTCCCGGGGCCGGGGTGGTCACCTGACACTGCTACCCGGGGCAGCGACCCGATACGACCCGGGGACCTGGGTCCGGGGTCCCGACCTGACCCGGTGACCTGGGGCCAGGGTAACCACCTGACCCGGGGACCCGGGCCGGGGACTCGGTATGACTCCGTCTCCCGGGGCCGGGGTGGTCACCTGACACTGGTACCCGGGACAGCGACCCGACATGACCCGGTGACCCGGGGCCGGGGTAACGACCTGTCCAGGGGACCTGGGCCGGGGACCCGACACGACCCGGTGACCTGGTTCCGGAGTGCCGACCTGACCCGGTGACCTGGGGCTGTGGTGTCGACCGGACTCGGGGACCTGGTCCGGTGTCCCGTCATGACCCGGGGACCTGGGGTCGGGGTGGTCACCAGACCGTTGTACCCAGGCCGTTGACCCGACATGACCCTGTGACCCGGGGCCTGGGTAAAAATCCGACCCGGGGCCTGGGTAAAAATCCAACCCGGGGACCCGGGGCCGGGTTAACGACCTGTCCAGGGGACCCGGGCCGGGGACCCGACAGGACCCGGTGATCCTTCGCTGGTGTCCCGATGCAACCCGGGGACCCGGGCCGGGGACCCCACGTGACCCGGGGACCTGGGGCAGGGGATGTCACCCGACACTGGTACCCGGGGCAGCGACCCGATACGACCCGGGGACCTGGGTCCGGGGTCCCGACCTGACCCGGTGACCTGGGGCCAGGGTAACCACCTGACCCGGGGACCCGGGCCGGGGACCCGGTATGACTCCGTCTCCCGGGGCCGGGGTGGTCACCTGACACTGGTACCCGGGACAGCGACCCGACATGACCCGGTGACCCGGGGCCGGGGTAACGACCTGTCCAGGGGACCTGGGCCGGGGACCCGACAGGACCCGGTGACCTGGTTCCGGGGTGCCGACCTGACCCGGTGACCTGGGGCTGTGGTGTCGACCGGACTCGGGGACCTGGTCCGGTGTCCCGTCATGACCCGGGGACCTGGGGTCGGGGTGGTCACCAGACCGTTGTACCCAGGCCGTTGAGCCGACATGACCCTGTGACCCGGAGCCTGGGTAAAAATCCAACCCGGGGACCCGGGCATGGGACGTGACATGACCCGACCTGGGTCCAGGGTCCTGACCTGACCCGTTGACCTGGGCCGGGGACCCCACGTGACCCGGTGACCTGGGGCCGGGGTCCCCACGTGACCCGGTGACCTGGGGCCGGGATCCCCACGTGACCCGGGGTCCTGGTGCCGGGGTCCCCACGTGACCCGGAGACCCGGGCCGGGGACATCACGTGACCCGGTCACCTGGGGCCGGGGTCCCCACGTGACCCGGGGACCCGGGCCGGGGACATCACGTGACCCGGTCACCTGGGGCCGGGGTCCCCACGTGACCCGGGGTCCTGGTGCCGGGGTCCCCACGTGACCCGGGGACCCGGGCCGGGGACATCACGTGACCCGGTGACCTGGGGCCGGGGTCCCCACGTGACCCGGGGTCCTGGTGCCGGGGTCTCCACGTGACCCGGGGACCCGGGCCGGGGTCCCCACGTGACCCAGGGTCCTGGTGCCGGTGTCCCCACGTGACCCGGTGACCTGGGGCAGGGGTCCCCACGTGACCCGGTCACCTGGGGCCGGGGTCCCCACGTGACCCGGGGACCCGGGCCGGGGACCCCACGTCACCCGCTTACCTGGGGCTGGGAATGTCACCCGACACTGGTACCCGGGGCAGCGACCCGATACGACCCGGGGACCTGGTTCCGGGGTCCCGACCTGACCCGGGGTCCTGTTGCCGGGGTCCCCACGTGACCCGGGGACCCGGGCCGGGGTCCCCACGTGACCCAGGGTCCTGGTGCCGGTGTCCCCACGTGACCCGGTCACCTGGAACCGGGGTCCCCACGTGACCCGGAGTCCTGGTGCCGGGGTCCCCACGTGACCATCTGACCTGGGGACGGTGTCCCCACGTGACCCGGGGTCCTGGTGCCGGGGTCCCCACGTGACCCGGGGACCCGGGCCGGGGACCCCACGTGACCCGGTGACCTGGGGCCGGGGTCCCCACGTGACCCGGGGACCCGGGCCGGGGACATCACGTGACCCGGTCACCTGGGGCCGGGGTCCCCACGTGACCCTGTCACCTGGGGCCGGGGTCCCCACGTGACCCGGGGTCCTGGGGCCGGGGTCCCCACGTGACCCGGTGACCTGAGGCCGGGGTCCCCACGTGACCCGGTGACCTGGGTCCGGGGTCCCCACGTGATCCGGGGTCCTGGTGCCGGGGTTCCCACGTGACCCGGGGACCCGGGCCGGGGTCCCCACATGACCCGGGGTCCTGGTGCCGGGGTCCCCACGTGACCCGGGGACCCGGGCCGGGGACCCCACGTGACCCGGTGACCTGGGGCCG